>CATIWQ010323258.1:0-27788 GCA_949673415.1 Euphorbia schlechtendalii | reverse complement strand
AACAAATTACAATATTACCCCTATATTATATTCAATACTTTTATAAAACATATACTTTATAGTCTTTTCAAGATTCAACAACTTAAAAGTGACTTAAAATTCAATTTTGAGAAACACTTTTAATGACTTAAAAATTGTTTTACAGAAACACTTAACTACTTATTTTTAAACTCCTTAAAAGTTAAAAAAACACTTTTAAGTTATAAGTCACAAGTCATAAGTTTGGAGAAACACCCAGTAAGTCTATCAAATATAAATAAAATTTAAAATTTATTTATATTTAAAATTACGATTTAATTATTAATTAGAATTTGTAAGGATGTTAGGTTTCGATATCAGAACTCTCGTCCCCACTTAAGAGATGTATCATTGTATCAAAACTAGACGCGTTCATGGGTTGGGTCGGGTCTAGCGGGCTTTTCACTCTAAATGCTCATCCTAAACCCGTCCCAATCAACAAAAAAATATTTTCGAGCTTCGACTGGGTTGGGCTTAGGTGGGGTTCAAGTTCAAATTTACTCGGTGAAATGTTATATGGGGAATGCGGATTGGATTGCTCATTGGGATGCTCAATTTATATTGCAAGTTTTTATTGGTTCAGACCGGACCTAACAAAATTAAAAAATTCATTTCTATCCCACTAATACATATCTGGTTCGTTTAGTTGGTGAAATAGAATAAAATGTAATAGAATAGAAAATGTATGCAAAAATATCAATTATGATACATGACTCCGACGTCGGAGGAAATGACTCTTCCTAGTTTTCATGGGAATCACGGAATAGCTATTCCTTCATTTCAAAGAAGAATAATTATTCCGTGATTTTCATGAAAACTAAGAAGATCTTGCATTCATTTCCTATTTTATTCCATTTGATTCTATTCCGCTAACCAAATGACTTACGTGCTTGGAAGCTGAGGTCTAATAAAAACCAATTGGTAATTTATAAGTTATAAAGTGATTAATTATTAATTTGCGGGATTAAAAAAATTACTCTAGAAACATTCGATGGTGAAATTAAACTAAAACCAAACGGCAAATATCGAGTCTTTCCCAACCCCCATCGTATTCCTCTACAACCAGATCAAATTCACGTTTGGACTTGATTCTCTAGTCAACAATTTCACAATATATCCTCTTGCAAATTCTAATGGCATGCACAACTGAAAAAAATGGAATCTAAATGATGCCTACTACCTTCAATTTCAGTGAGGTCATGGTTTAGGGTTTGCTACTGCTTTTTTGGGTCATCAATCACTCTCCGTCATGGCCACGAAGCTGCTTTCTCTTAACATTCTTCTTTTGCTCTTCCCTTTTCACTTGCGTCTTTCGTTTTCTGGTGAGCTCTCTTTCATCTGTTTCACTTCTTTACAGTCTTATTAGTTTGTTCTCTTGTACGCTTTTTGACTATTCAGAAGATACGCTTCCTTTTGAATCAAAGATGTATTTGAAATTTGTGCATTGATTGTTACTTCGTTTGCTTCCACGTTATTTCGAGGGTTGAATTCCTTGGCATTTCTAAGAGTTGAAAATTTACTTAGTTGTTTTTTCGTGTTTGTGCTCAATGAGTTGCAAAGAGCAATAGGCACACACCATTTTTTCCTTTTTTTTGGTTGTTAATTTGTTAACCCATGAGCTAAGAATTATTCTTTTCTTTGTTTGTTGCTTGAGGTATTTCAGATGACTCAAAATCTATGCAGTCTGTTCCTGATCTCCAGAGGTCTATGTACATGGTTATTGATGGGTATCCTTGTGTACGACTTCTGAACCTTTCTGGAGAGATTGGCTGTGCTAGTACGTTGCTTGCGAAGCTATCATTTTTTTCTTCTATTTACCTAGAGGTATGTTGTAAGGCGTTCTTTTAATGCATTCTTTCCATGTGCTTCTTAGATCCTGGGCGAGACAAGATTGTGGCTCCGGTTGTAGAGTTCACGAATGGTGGAAAATTGTTTCGACCATCTGCAGTTTTGGTGTCATTAGATAAATTTCAAGAACTTTTTGACAGGCATGTACGTCATCCTTGAATAAAGTACTCAATTTTATGAATTTCTATCTAGTTGTTTGGTGGAAGTGCCAGGTCATGAATCTTTCTTGTGTGAATAATATATTCAATTGAGAAGAACACAAATTATGTTTAGTTTTGCAAGTTAAGACAATCTTAATAAAGAAAATTTGGTGTATGACTTAAAGCAGTCAATCTTTACTATCAAAAGTGATGGGACCGAATGAAAGCTAGTATATGTGCTGTAGTCTATAGAATACAAAGATTACTTCAAGGGTCAGTTAATGATTATCAAAGATTCAAAATGATATTTAATTGCTAATATTTAAATCCTAATATACTCTCAGTTTGATGTCCTGAAGTATTTTATGCATTTGCTTCAGTTTTTCTTGCTGCTTAAATAAAGTTTGAAATTGTATACTATGGATTGTGGTATTATGACTTCATCAGAGTAACTTTACTTCCTATTTGTCTTATAGTCTCACTTCCTTCATACTATATTAAGGCTCCATGAATCTATGAAAAATATGAGCTAATGCTAGAGTATATCCAAAATACCTAACTCTATTTGTAACTTGTAGCCTCCTTGTTTGGGCTAAGAGTTTGGGCTTTGCTGGTTTAAGACTTTAAGTTATTCTTAGGATGCTTCTGTAACCCAAAATGCGTTGTCTGCAACCGGTGGTAAGTTGGTGATTTCAGGCAGGCAACATAGTCTAAGTAAATTGAGAACGAAGGAAGAAGAAATAGTACATATTGCAAAAATACAGGAAGGAAACAATCTGGATTTTATGTATGAGCACTTGACTTTTTCCCCATGTAATAGAAAAAGACAAAACTTGCCAGATCAGAATATAGCATGGCCATAGATATCAAAATCATGTGATTCACGATATGTATCTTATGATTAAATTTGATTAAATGGAGTTAATTTAATTTACCCTAAATCTTCAGATTCATGATTCATTTTGTGTTTGGTGGTGAATCGGCCGAATCTTATAATAATATTGTCCGGTCGATTCTTGAACTATATAAGAAAATTGAAATATGGTAGAGGCATAATTTATTATGATGACGTGATCAAAGATTTGACTTAAGGTAGTCAAAGTCGATTGCTCCACTGATTCGTCGCTGCCTTGCCAGAGCATGATGGATTTCAGCACCTATCGTGGATAGTCAAAATGGTGCGAATTACTTTAGATGAAAAATCTGACAATTAGGTGGTGGAGCACTGAAGTGAGTTGAATCTTTGTTTATCTTAATAGGTCTTTGTTTGAACAAGTGGAAAATGAGTTCTTTGGATTCTGATTGAAAGATAATAATTCTGACATTAAATATAATTAATCTTCAAACAATAATTTTTCCAAATTTGAGATCATATATGTGTGTGTGTGTGTGTGAGTGTAGTACCCCTTGGAGGTTAGGATTGTTTTGTTAATATAAGGAGCATTTTATGCTCATATCCAAACTATGTGGTATTCTAACTCACTCCCTCACACCAAAGGAGCCAGGCACGCCAATGCGCGCGCCTGAGTGACACAAGGCCAGTGTTGTTAAAGGCACGCCTTAGTCAGGGTGAGGGGTCCCTTGCCACACCGTACCTTAGGCAAAGGTAGTGTTCATTAGGCGCGTGCCTTGGTGCGTCTCGGGGACAATTTTTTTCTTGGGTTCATGTATTAAAAATCTAAAAAATAGATGAACAACACATTAAAGTAAGTCTCAAATAAAGTATAAGGTATATGGTAATATAAAACAAGCAAGTCTAATAAATAAGCTAATAAAAATTAAAGCAAAGTATTTAAGTGAAACAAACAAATAACTTAAATTTTTTTTACTTGTTTAAGTTTTAGCATGTCACAATAACTTTGTTTATGTTTTGTAGTTTGCTAGTGTCATTTGGCTTTAGTGATGTAAGTGAATATAGATTTTGCATATGGATTAATGTTGCTATACCTTAAAAAGATTGCTTGTCATCTTAAATATGCATATTAAAGGTTTGTTTTCTAACTATGGAGTATTAAAGTAATATTATGTCTCTGATTTGGTTGTACTACCTGAGCAAATTCTTAATTTTTGAAGATATTCAAGTCTTCATATATTAATCTATAATTTATGGATTCATTTAATTTAAATAAATCTACGAAAAAAATCCATCATAAAAATAGCCCACGATTGATTGGGCGCGTCTAGGCTCAGGTAAGACGGATCACCACGGCATGCCTAGGCACTGGAGGCTAGTGACCAAGTGCTTACTCCTTGCCCGTGGTCTTCATAGGCGATGTATCGTGATTCTTGAGAGCCTGAGGAGCGCCAGTAACATCTATCTTTACACCCAAATTTTATGGTGCTAGAATTTTTTTATTGGGTGTCTCATCATCTATCTCATCAAGGTCAATTGGTTTCATCATTGCCCATCTATGTTACATGGACTCGTTTAAAAGTGTGGACACAGGTTCGGATCTGAGTGTCTTGTGTGTGTGTATATATATATATATATTAGGATATGTAATTTACTAATTAGAAAAAGTGATGGATTAGTAATTAATAGAAAAATTTATTTGAATGTTTAACAAATTGAAATTAATGTATTGCTGGGTCCGACACAGGTGCGGCCACTGTTTCAAAGTGTCAGAGTATCATAGTTGCCCATACCATGTCACATAGTAGTCAAGGCGCTAAGGCGCACTCAAGGCTCAAGGCCGCGCCTTGGGCTTTTTGGCCGCCTATGCTCAAAATTTAGCCTAAAACCCCTGAAGGCGCAAGGGCTCGCCCGAGAGCCTCGCCTTTGACTACTAGGCCATGTTATGATATTGTCTGACCCAAAAACTTAAGCTAAATGGTAAGTTCCAATTGTAGCTCGTATATTATTAATGACAATGTCGAATGTTAATTTTTACATATAAAAATCGGTGAGATTATATATGAATTGGATTTAATTTTAAGCCATGGTTTGGTTCAAATTTTTATATATTAAAATTACATTTCTAGATCTAGACGAAAATTAAAATTTATTTTCTTTAAAGTTGAACATTATAAATGTTTCAGTTTTATGAACTAAAACCGAATCTTATGATTCAATTCGATTCACAATTCTCAAAATTTGGATTCTGATTGTTGATTCGAATATCCATTGAACAACTATGAGCTAGTCAATTTCAGTGTCACTTATTTAGCATTGCCATTTGGAATGTTATTTATGCACAAATGTGATTTAAAACTAATTTATTGTTGTGCTTTATAACTAAAATAACCCCTGTTTGATTAATATCTAAATGTAATTTATACCTGGGTGACTAGGATCCCCTTTTGTCTTAGTGTGCATATAACTATTTTGTGTGAGACAAGCTATTTGCAGACAGCTTTTGCAACCCAGAATGGGTCCTTAATGAAATTTCATTTTAGTTTTGTTGTTTGCCATTGAATTTTCTCAATATTAATAATATCTGATCTGTTTGTGCTCCAGAATATCAAATGATACTAGTTTTTCCAAGAATGTTGCTGGTGTATTAGTTGATTCTAAAATTGATGCTGAAAATGGATTATCAGGTAACTGCAGGTTTCTTCAATGTTGAAGATTTTATGTATATCATGTGTAGGGTACATTAAATCTTACTGCTTAGGGCACTTATCACAGACTTTATTGAATGTTTCAGGATTCTCTCCTGCTGAAAAGTTCCCAGAAGTTAAATTTGCACCTTACAAAAATATCACCTACGAATGGAACCCCATGGTATGCAATAAATTTATACCCTACTAGCATTCTGAGCTTATGGCTAAGATTCTATTATCAGCCAGCTTTTTGTTAATGATTAAGATATCTGCATATGAGTTGACTTAATTTCTTATGCATTCTATTTTAGCATTATTTATGTGCATATTGTGGCTATATGCTGCATTATGTTTGGTGAAATTGAAGACTTTATGTATAGTATCTTCAATTGGTGCATGATTAGAATGAGCCAATAAGTTAATCTTTGCATGAGATTATTGAAATTTTGAAAGTGCCATGCATGATTTAGTCTTATATTTGTCCATGACTTCTTTCTCGCTTTCAATTGGTCATTGAACTGAACTCTGGTGAATATTACATTGTAAATTAATATTTTTATAATATTTGCTTGACTCGTTGAATTTGCGTTGCTCTCTATTTGTAGGGCTCTGGTATCATGTGGAAAGCTTATAATTTTCCGGTATTCTTACTATCTAAGGATCGCAGTCACATTGTGCAGGAGGTAGTTGTTTCTCATCAGAAAGATGTTCCATGGTTGTCGAAGAATACTTTGTTTAAAAAAGGAATAAAAAACATGATTGGGTTGCTTTCTATGTGCCAACAAATTTGTATGACGTATGATACTTTCTTTGGAAAGCTTCCAGGAGAAAATTGAGAATTCTTAATAAGTAAATGTTTTGAAACATGTGATTTTGTAACTAATTGAAAATTGTTCAGTTAAAAATTAAAAATTAAAAATGATGAAAAAATTGCATATTTGGTGCCTGCACATGATTATGTGTTGCCTGACTTCTTGAAAAGTCGAAGCATTTTATGTTTCCGCTGTTGCATATGAAATGAGGTAATGCTAAATTGACACCCAAAGGTTTGACACACATTGACTTCTAGGTTATCTCCACCCTTGATCTTTTTCATCTGCTGGCTGAGATATAATATGACTCAAACATCTACTATCCCAATGAATAGAAATAACAGTAGAAATGAACCTTTAACTAATAAGTTCAGGAACTGCATATCCTTCAAGCAATTAAACCAAACAGCTTTTAAATTTCGGAAACTTATAAGAATTTACACTTTCCCCGTTGGTTCATAGTCGGCCGAATCCGAATCCGAATACAAATCCAAATCCATAAACTCGATTTCGAAGTTGAGAAACATAACTGAGACAAGAATAATAGGAGGAGAAGAAGAAATTTAAATCATTAGATTTCAGCCTTTTGATGAAAGAGATCAAGGGTGGAGATGACCTAGGTTTCAATTTGTGTCAAACCTTTGGTGCCAATGTAGCATTATCCTATGAAATGAATGCAAATTATTTTTCTTTCTTGCTCTGATTTAATTTGTATATTGCTTGATACTTTCTTCAGGAGCATGCTTGTAGTTGATCAACTTTGAATAAAAACTCTCATTATTCATGCAGGCTGCTTTGAAAAATAATAAGAAGAATGCTTACACAGCAAATGTTGTTGAGTTTGATTTGGTGATGCAGGTACTTGATTGTGAAGGTCATCATCATGATTGCACATTAAAATTTGAACCTAATGACTTTCTTTTAATATCATTATATCATATGTCTTTCTCTTTTTCATTAGACAACAAAATCCGGGACTCATGATTCGGAATCGTGTTTGAGAGATGGGGCTTGCCTTCCATTAGGTGGATACAGGTAGGCCATGCCATTTTTTTAGTTTTTTCCTATCTCTTTCTATTGTTGATATTGTCGGTTTTGAATTTGTACGAACTATGGAAATTAACCTGTCTTTTGAGCTGATTGGATGAAGTTATAAATAAATAAAAGGGTTGCCTCTTCTAACTTTTATCATGGGAATTGTATCTAGAATCCCCATATGTATCCTTCTGATAACTATAATTTTTGTTGGATGCAATATTATTTCTGATGAAAAGATCGTGTATTATCAGTCTCATTAAACTAGCAAGCTTAGTCATATTCTAGCTTTTTTGTGGGGTTGGATTTGATTGAAATTTTCATGACTTTGAGATCAAAGTTGCTGATTCAGATCAAGTGCGCAACTTTATTTTTATGCGGACATGTAGGTTACTGGCTTCCTAAGTGTAATACTATTTAAGGCGGATGCACAGTCAATGATTTGCAGCTTTTGTTTTCTTTTCATTCTTCTGTAATTGCAATGTGTTTTAAATAGAATGTTTGGCTTTAATTTAAATTGTGTTCATTGTGAAGGGCAGTGTTTGGTCATCACTCCCTCCGATCAATGTTTCACAGCCAAATCAATCCAAGCCCATCATATTAACCGTGGCATCTATGGATTCTGCCTCATTTTTCCGGGATAAAAGCTTAGGTGCTGAATCTCCTCTTTCTGTAAGTTCAGGCTTATTATTGTTTTAATATTGTACGTTTCTTCCTCAAATTTTCAGTATCAAATTTATGCACAAATTGTTTTTCTGAATTTATCCAGGGATTGATTTCTCTGATGGCAGCGGTAGATGCACTTTCCCGTGTGGATGGTTTGGGAGATCTTAGTAACCAGGTTTGTATATACTTAACATATTTTTTGTGATCAGTTAATCACATATGTTTTCTATACTCAGAGCCTCTTTTGTCATCAGGATGATTTACCATGCTATTGTTTGGGGTTGTACTTCTGAAGTTTTGATTTGTCTCATTGTGACATTAGATTCTGAAATCTGAATAACTGCCAATTTAATGTGGGTCTTTATGCGGATTTCAAAAACCCAAAGTTCCTTTTTGTGGTGATGGAACTGTTCATTCTTTCCCTGATAAGTAATTTCTAAGAAGTTCAATCTTTCAGTGTGATCAACATGCTAATACATGTTTCCATGTCTTAAACTGACCGGTTAAATTATACTGAAAATTTGAATTGATGATAAATGTCTGCCATTAGTGAAATATGTTCACAGTTTGTTATTCTGATTTACTGTACGCACTAATGTTTTTATTAAGGTTTTTGTGCATTGATGATAATTGTCTGCCATTGGTGAAATATGTTGGTATTATTTAGTTTCAGTTTGTTACTTATATTTATAAAGGTTTTTGTGCATCTACAGTGAAACCTCTATAAATTAATATAGTTGGATCGGAGAATTTTATGAGTCTAGAGAGGTATGAATTTATCGACAAATTAGTAATTATTAATTTATAGAGAGTTTTCGATACAAATAAAATTAAATTTTATTTATATAAATTCAAATATAATGAATTATTATTTTATGTATTATACTTATTTTAATGAATTTCATTTATAAATTCAAAGTATATCAATAAGATTCAATTTGCAAAACTTAATTTGATTCATTGTATTTTCATAGAAACTATTCACTGATATATACCAATAACATGCACTATATTTTATATAAATAAATATATAATATACCAGAGCTTTTGGATGCAATAAGGAAGATTTGAGATATGCTTCGAGAAGATTTAAGCTTTAAGAAGAAGCAGTCAACAATAAAATCATAATTTATAAAATTTTAATATATATATATATGTGTGTGTGTGTGTGTTAAATTATTAATTTATAATATTATTGGGACTATAGATCATATATTCATGAAGGAATTTTCAATAATTATTATCTTATGTTCTTATCAAAATTGCTCATTTTTTGAATTGGCCCAAGCTGGGACCGGAGAAACATATTATTTTAGAGATGTTTTTAATTTAAAGAGTATTGTTTATAGAGGTTTTACTGTATTTGATTATTGCGGAGCAAAATTATTTTTCAACTTCACTTTGATGATGGGCTACATTTCAGCCACAAAACCAAACTTGTATTATATAAGGGAAGGATAATATGCGATGTCTCCCCTCCTTGGGGTCCATGATGTGGAAATCGTCTTCTGTTTTGGTTTTGAAGAAAATATATTAATAGGTTTATAATGTATATGCAGCTTGCTTTTTCGGTTTTCACTGGGGAGGCTTGGGGCTATCTTGGCAGTAGGAGATTTTTGCATGAACTTGATTTACAGTCTGAAGCTGTTACTGGTCTCAGTTACTCTCAAATTGAGATGGTATCCTCTATACTTTGCAATGACATTTGAAGAAGTAATAAAAGAAAATGAACAAAATGCATGGATCGAACTACATATTTTTTCCTTATTGAAGAGCTTAATAGAACAATTTACATTACTTAGTATCAGACATAATGTCCTTACTGTGAATCACAATAATCTTAATAACGAGTTCAGTAGAAAAATAGTATTAATGTCTCAATAAAATGAAATTGAACCGCGTAAACTCTATAAACAATTTCAGAGGTTCTGAGGCTCAAAGATCGGTTGTCTGAAAGATGTATTCAGATGGTTTGGTGAAGTTTATTTATGTGTTGCATGCAGTACAACTTCTTTGGGTTGTGAAACGGTTTGTGGTTTTATATTTAGTTCATGACTAATAAACATTATCAATTTTTATACAATGTAAAAAGTTTGTGTAGGTAATTGAAATTGGATCTGTCGGAAAGGGCTTCATCGGGGGCAATAAGACTTTTTTCACTCACACTGCTGAGGTGCGAATTCTTTAACTTTTATCATACCAATTATATTCAACTCGTTGCATTTCCTTTTTTCTCCATATCTTTTTCATTTAATATATTTTGTCAATCTAGGTTCCGACTATAGTTATATAATTTCACCATGGAACTCAATTATATCATGTATATTGGCCGATTTTGATGGAAGTGGAGAGCAAGCACTCCACTTTTTTCTTTTTTAATTAAAATATTTTACAAGAAGCCTTTGCAAACTATTAAAAGGTAAATCATCATAAGGGAGTATCTTCATGATATTTGCACCTAGGCTATTGGGGTTAAGGTTGGATACAGAACAACGAAATGGTGCGACTTCTAAAAATTTCCCATCTATTTGCATTATTCTTATTTTTAGAGAAGGAAATAAGTGAGGATGTTTATTATGAGTTGGCAATGTATTGCTATGCATGAGGAGTAGAGTTTTTTTATGCTTTTAGTATAGTAGGTGATAGAAAACGTGGCAAATGTGGGAAGTTAAGGGGCAGTATTGGGATTTTAGGCATTTGTTAATTATGGTAGGTGGTTACAAAAGATGGGTAGTGGCTATAAAAGGGGAAGTTGGCGTGGATTGAGAGATAGGGAAGTTTAATGTTGGGAAGTTTAAGTTAGCAGGGCTCTCCTTTGAGAGAGGGATTTTTTTTTCCTAAGGGGCTGTAAGCCTGTTCTTTGTTTATTATGTGTTTGTTTCCATTTGTAATCGGCATAGTTCTCATTTGTGTATTGTTATTTCCATTTTCTCTGTTGTTCCTTTGCTGTATTCCTATTAGTAGGCCTGTTATGGTGAGGAGGGAGATAGGATGAATTGTGTGTTATGCTGTTAGATTGCAAGGCTCTATCTGTGATAGAAAGGGGGAGTTTCTCCCTGTGGCGAATGAAGTTCCTTCTATAATATCAGCCGATTCCTTCCTTTAATTCTCGTGAAGTCTGTCCATTTACTTCCATTTCCTTGTGTTTATTTCTTACCAGTCTCATGGTGCCTCATTGCTCTAATATGCATTATGCTCATGACTCATGATCACTTGCTGCTTTTTCTATGCATTGTCCTCTAAAATCATTTGGTGCTTTGATGTGCTTCAGCTTTATTAGCTGATTTAGATCCAAGAATTAGTGTTGGTTTCTATGAAATATAAACGGGTTTACTGGATATTAAAAAATGTGGTAAATTTTGGATGTGATTTGCGTTGTTTTTTATTTGCGTTCCTCCTTTGAGATCCAAAATAACATGATAGAATGAAATTTAAAGGTCAATTCAATTTTAATTGCATAGCTGGTTATCTTCTCCTCCCAATTCAAAACTTTGTTGGTGATAAGTTATGTAATTGGAAAACTAAAGAAGGTGTTCAAGATGAGTGAGTGCGTTGTGAATTTAAATTGTCAAAAAACTTGTGTGTAACATTAGTGACTAGCTACTGAGGGATGAAGGAAAGAGATATTGTGATGGGAGTTACTCTTTAATAAGCTTTTCTGCTACATATTTTTCCCTGTATTCTGTTTTTGAATTTTAAGTTATTAATCAAATTATTAATAATTTCAGTGATCTTGCTTTTTTTTCCTGCGTTTTATTTGTTTACAAGTTGCTCCTATTCAGCAATTTATCTCCGCCTTTACATATTCTAAACAAAATACTGTCATTGATTAACTTATCTTGGCCCAGTAGCATTAGAAATGTAATTTTACCAACCCAATTAATATTTTTCCCCTTTATTATAGTGTTTTAATTGTCCTCACTTGGTAGTTTGTAATTTTGTATCAATACTTTAGTTTTTCACCTTGCATTTTTGTTTTTAATATATTTACACCTGGTATTAATGATTTTGTTCATACTTTTTATTTGTAAGTGTTGTTGTTGTTATTATTATTATTTGTTTTTGTTCTAATTCATTTTATAAATAGATTGCCCCTACTGAATACTATTTTCCTGGTTTTGTTACTTTTGCCATATTTAGACATCCCTCATCTTTTTCAATTGTGATGAATCTGAAGCTTGAGCTCATATTCTTTAATATTCATGTCCTCATTGGTATCTCATAATCTACGATCCATAGACATGGTCATAACTGTGAATTACTGTTTCAGTTTTCCTGTGATCAATATTATCTTTTTTTATTTTGCTCTTTTTTTCCTAAAACATCAGATGCTTGAATTTCTATACATGCACTATAATGTTTTTGAATTAGTAATAATCGGTTAAAGCAGTTGGAGCTTCCGGAATATGTAACTGTAGTATCATTTTTGTAGGAATCTGCAGCCACAAACAAAATGCAAAATGCCTTCAAACATGCTCAAGGTTCACTTGAGTCGAAAAATGTGACAGTCTCAATGGCAAGCACTTCAAATCCTGGAATTCCGCCATCATCGTTGATGTCATTCTTGAGAAAGGTTAGTGGTAGTAATATGAAGTCCTTAAATTTTAATGAGCCTGCTGTCTTTGTTCTGGTTTTATTGTTTACCTCCCAGTTTTATAACTTGCTATGAGAAACAGATTATATGATAAAATGATTTTGTATTTGTATGTAAAAGAACTTTGGGGTAGCTGTTGTAATGTCGACTGGTTCCTTTTCTACGAGTTATTTCGATACAAGTTTCTTTGGTAATTTAAGTGCGAAGAATATTATATGGAAATGTAAGTAATGGATTTGAAGCTCCTATAATTATTTCATTCCAATCCAAGAGCAGTTTCAGGGAAGGATGAGGATCATATAGATGAGCTGTTATATAGGATTAAGATATGAATTCTGTATCTAATAAAATGATCAGTATAAACTTCAAGATCTTCTATTGCGATGTCAAGCCTATAGTAGTTCTATTGTTGGCAGATATTCACTAAAGGCAGTGCATTACTCTTGACATTGAGCAGTATGTTGAAGAGATGATTGAGGAGTTGAACCAAGTTTATGTAACATTTTCTCTTGCGATTTTCAGCTGCAACTAAGGACTTCAAAAAGAAAGAAACATCTACAATATTTCCCAAAAATATCTTAGTTTTTACATTTCTGTTGCTTTTTTATTATCCTGCATATAGACCTACTTTTTTTAAAAGGTTGAAGCAAAATTAAAGTTAAAAAAGTACACATAAGATTAGGAAAACCTATCTTACATTGAGAATTTTTACTCTGGTCAACTCAGAGATAGATCTTAGCATGTGAATATCACACCAGTCAGTGCTGTAATGGGTTTGGCCATATTTATGACAGGCCAACCCTTGTAGTTCTCTATATTTTTCGTTCTATTTTTTAATTTTGGTCCTCAATGAAATTGTGGTATCAATGAATTGCATGATGCTAGAATAATTTCTCTGTTAGCAGAATGCATCCACTCCTGGAATTATATTGGAAGATTTTGATGCTGCTTTCAACAATAAGTTCTATCACAGTCACCTTGATGATATGTGTGAGTCCATCTCTGAACTTACTAGTTTTCTCTCTCTTGCCTTGGATTTTCCGTGCCATGTAGAAACTATCTGATTCATATGTAAGGCCTACACCATATTTCAATTTGCACTTGTTAAATGCAGCAAATGTGAACTCTTCAGCTATTGTAGCGGCTGCTTCGCTCGTTGCTCGCAGCCTTTACATCCTTGCCAGTGGCAGTAAAAATTTAAGCGAGTCAGATCTAATTTCTGTCAATGTAAATGCCTCTCTGGTCGAAGAACTGATGGGTTGCCTGTTGTCGTGTGACCCTGGTTTATCTTGTGGGCTAGTGAAAAGCTATATCGCACCAACCGCTACGTGCCCAAGTCACTATGTCGGTGTTATCATCGGAGAACCTTCGTCAAATCCATATCTTGGCTATGTCGATGATATTTCGAGGTTTGTATGGAATTTTTTGTCTGACAGAACATCGATTGTGAAGGAGAGTAACAGGTCCGGTTGCTCAAATGATTGCGGTAAAAAAGGTGGAGTCTGTATCAAGGCAGAAATCGATGGGAAAGGTGTTTGTGCTATTTCTAGTACTAGGTAAATGTGCTTGGCTTGAAATAGTAACTTTTATGTAACACAGTACATGCCATGAAATAATACCTAGGCTGAATGCATCGGGACCCCTTGACTTGTCCCTAAACGCACAGTTACCCCTGAGCTTTCAGAAGTTGCAAATAATCCCTTGAACTTGCAATCGGTTTCTGGTGGGTTTGACTTTTCAAAGATGTCATCTTTCTCTCCCAAATCGGAAGCTGACACGTGGCATTGAGTGGGCAAATGGTGCACTTTTTGCAAGTTCAAGGGGTTATTTGAAACTTTTGAAAAGTTGAAGGGGTCCGATGCGTTGGGGTTATTTATACTGCATATTGCATGATGACAATTTGGCGACTTTCTTTGTTATTCGTTCCAGGTATGTGCCTGCGTATTCAACACGATTGAAGTATGAATCCGAAACTGGGACATGGACAGTTTTGGCATCGAATTCTTCAGACCCAATGGGGATGGTGGACCCTGTATGGACCGAGAGCAACTGGGATGCGATTGGCCTTCGAGCATACCAAGTTCAGGACTCGACTTTTGACCATCTTGTTTTGGTTGGAGGTATCACCCTCACCATCTTGGCTTACATAGCAGTCATAATTACAAGAGCCTTCATATCTAAGGTCTTGAAACGTGACTAGAGACAATTTTATTTTGTAAGAAACTTTTATATGCAGTACTGGAATTGTAGGATCATAGAGCTAAACACGATTATGATATTGGTTGCATTATTCAAGATGTGATTATGAACTATATGTTGGAACGGTACCTTGTAGGTACAAAATAGGAACAATAAGAAATTTCCATTTTGGTCTATTACATCCCAAGGAACCGAATTTATTGTTGCAGCTATCCAAGCTAGTTATTTCATAGAATATTAGTTTTAGATTGAAGATACACACCGCTGTGTAATTGATGGAAAATATGTGTATTTAGTTTCTTACACTTACGTTATCTAGAGGAGTGAATTGTACTTTAAAGTGCTGATGAACAATTATATGGTAGTTATAACCCCCGAGCTTTTTAAATAATTGTTGGTGTCCAAGTAAGTAAAATTTATCAGTGATTCAATCGCTATTTACCTCAAATGACATGAGTGGTGCAATGGAACATCATGGTTGTTGCTACTCTTGCTTTGCCCTAATCAGACAATTCGACATTACCCAAGATTCCTGCAATACGACAATTGCCAACATGTTTCAAAGACCAGTTATATGTGGGAGCTTCCAATAGAAAAAAGGGACAGCACTTTTTTGAACTTCACAACTAGGGTTAGGGACATGAAGTAAAAGGGAGAGGAATTTGTATCAACAAAATACTATTTCCTAATGTCTACATCATGTTTTCACCTTTTGGCATTCTTAATTATATTAACCTAACATATTAATTTGAGAAGGACAAACTTCGAAGAGTACTCAAATGTGAAGAAGGATGTCTGTTGAGAATTGAGATGATATGATACTATAGCAAAGTCATTATTCATGAAGATGGAACATTGGTTGAATTTAAAAGTTTAAAGTATGTTAATTTTTAATTCATGATTTACATTGGTTGAATTTTGGCTTAACCTGAACTTGTTCAAAAAGAGTTGTTGCCACCCTAAACTTTGAAATGTGACAGACAGCCCCTGTATTTATCTAAAACGCGTTACTGTACTCCTCGTAAAAAATATCAGCTTCAAGAACAAGAAGATGAAAATGACGGGTCAAGAATCGATATAATATTACGATTAATTGAAGAAAATATTTAAAATAGAGATGAAGTTTTGAAGAAGGCGAAAAACATATATTAGATTTTTTGAATGGTAAGAATTAGAATGTTAGATATTTATTTTATTCATTTTCTATTCCACCAACATACTTCACGCGCGTATATTTTGATGATCATCCACGTAGCAAGCCAAGTCAGCACAAGGGGGTAAAGTAACGCGTTTTAGACAAGTACATGGAATTATCTGTCACCTTTCAAAGTTCGGTGTGGTAACAGTCTTTTTTGAACAAGTTCAGGGGTGTAGATGCATTAAGCCAATTTAAAAGTTTAAAGTATGTTAATTTTTAATTCATTATTTACCAATCTTTACATTTTTTATTCCGGTTGAATCTACAAAATTGATTTGATTTATGGAATTGAGTTGAGTATTTTATAAGAACCTGATAATAAAATTTTGGTTGCTTCAATTAGTAAGAGTTTCTATTGGAATTATTTTGAAAAATAACTTCTCTGGTGTTGATTATCCGTTTATTAAATACTCTTTCATTTTAAAATAATTATCGGTTTAAGATTGTTTGTCAATATTAAAATCACATTAATTAAAGTAATAAAAATACCTATTTATGTCTGTGATTTTTGTTAATTTGAAAATTAATTGAATATTTTATTTTTTTATTATCATTTTCGTTGTAGATTAAAAAAGATAAAATGGACAACATATTTGGAAAGATACATTTGAAACCTGACAATTATTTTAAAATTTTCTTTAAGATTGTTTAATTTTAAAATGGATGGGGTGATCATTAACTGTTTTTGGTAGCTTTTTAACCCCTCTGTAAAAGTGGATTGGATAGGAAACTGGCGGGTGGATCAAACCCAAATACTGACGGAGCCCCATCAACGATTGTGGGAGTAATGCGGACAGACACACGCCTGCATTTGATTTCTCGTCAGTCATCACTCATTTGAGAGAAATACCTTCTTCTTCTTCTTCTTCTTTCAGATCTTCAATTTCTCCTTCGTTGTTTCAAAATTCGACTTCTTCTGTACAGTTAAAGAGATGGGGCTAGGGTTATTAGCTTCAAGGGTCATCAGGCCTCACACTAACCCTAGAAACCTTTTCCTTCTTCGCTCTATCGTCACCAAACCTGAGCTTCAATCTCCTGAAGCTGCGGCTGCAGCCGCCTCACCTGAACAAACTCCCGATCTTCCTCCTCGATCCCCTCTTGCCGGTGCCCGTGTTCATTTCCCTAACCCTGATGATGCCATTGAGGTCTTTGTTGATGGTTATCCTGTCAAAATCCCCAAGGGATTCACCGTTTTACAAGCCTGTGAAGTAGCTGGCGTTGACATTCCTCGCTTTTGTTATCATAGTCGTCTCTCCATTGCTGGAAACTGCCGTATGTGCCTTGTCGAGGTCGAGAAGTCTCCTAAGCCTGTTGCCTCTTGTGCCATGCCTGCTCTTCCTGGTTAGTGCTCTCTGCTTATGGTTTTGTTTTATTTTTTGTTGATTTTAGAGATTATGATGAAAATTTCATTTTTTTGTGGACGAATGAAGTAACATTTTGAAAATTTCTTGTCAATCGCTACTTTGTACAAAAATACTATATTTTAATTTCTGATCAAATTCTGGTTTTGTACAAATTCCTGTGTAGTTTTATTTCGGATCAATTGCTTCTCTTTTCGTAGAGAGTTTATAATCAGTTTGTTTCTTGTTTGATTCCACATTCTGGTGACTTTTTATTTCATGGTTTGTGGCTAATTTATTGATCTGGCAATATCCTAGTGTATTGGAAGTCCAATTGACCACCTTGCTTTATATGATTTTGTTTTTCATTATCAAGTAAAGGTAATAAACCAGCCTGTCTTCTAGTGATAGCAATAGTAATGTTAATAGTGTCTGTAGTTTCCCTTTGCTCTTAGCCACCTCTTTTTTCATTTTTAATAATTGTCTATCCTGGTATCTCCTTAATTTAGTTTGTATCTGCACAATTACATTTAATGGTTTTTTTTTTTGCATGAATATCTTTTAATATTCTTTGTTTATCAGTTGGTTCCTTCTAATGCTGATACTTGAGAGATTTTCTTGTTAGGGATGAAGATTAAGACAGACACACCTGTTGCAAAGAAAGCACGAGAAGGGGTGATGGAGTTTTTACTAATGAATCATCCTTTGGACTGCCCAATTTGTGATCAAGGTGGAGAATGTGATCTTCAGGATCAGTCTATGGCATTTGGCTCTGATCGTGGCAGGTTTACTGAAGTTAAGCGATCTGTGGTTGATAAGAATCTTGGTCCCCTGGTGAAGACTGTGATGACTCGGTGTATCCAGTGCACAAGGTCTGGATTTACTACTTCTATCTCACAACATAATTCTGTTGGTTTCTAGTGCGAAATGATTGTTTTGGTAAAAGACTTTCTTATATTGGTAATCTTATCTTGCACCTTCGGAATTGTTAGTGACAGCATTCTTAACGTTGACATTTTTATGCACTGTTGACTATTGTTTAAAATTAAAATCCGTTTCATTATTGTGGATACTAGTCGTAGAACTAGTTGATGATATTATATTAGATCATTATGTTCCCATATTAGAGTCAAAACTCTTTTCGACAACAAGCTAGCTTGTATAAACAGTATAAAAGCCATTGTTGAGCTCATTTGTAAAAAATGCTTATTGTCTGGATGCTTATGTGTTTCTATATTGCCTTTTCCAACTAGGTTATGCCTTCACTGGGACATACAAGTTACAACTGTACAGCATTTTTTGTCTTTTTCATTCCTTCTCTGTGAGATTGTGATTTAGCTTTATACATCATCGAATCTCTTATTTTGTTGTGATATTCATATATGGATTTATTTTATCTGGTATGTAAAAAAAAGCTGTGATATTGTTTTGACTCTTGTAATTTCTCCAAAATCCATCAGTCTGAAAGTCAAGATTTATTCTTTCATTTTTATGCTTGAATTGCCAAAGTCGTTTTCAGGCCTTTTTTACTATTTAGTTATTCCATTTTGGGTTTTTTAATTTTTGTGGTGATTCTTTTAGGAATTGGGATTTGATGTACGTTTTTTCTTGAGTCTGTAGCATGTTCAAATGAGATCTGTGATATAATCGTGCGTAGAAATTTAAATTTTCATTATAATTTTGATGATAGTATTTGATATCATTCGTAAGCGTAGATGAAGTTTATTTTCTTCTTCAAGACATGCTATGTTGTCAACTTTATGGATATCCTAAAGGGAATTGTAATTTTAGGGTTGTAATTATTACTTAAATATTTATGGTTACTATATGATAATCAAGCTTAGCCAAGTAATGCGCAAAACGAGTCTTTGACTGAATCCCATTTATATGTTATTTATTTGTGTCCAACAGGTGTGTCAGGTTTGCTACTGAAGTTGCTGGTGTCCAGGATCTGGGCATGTTGGGTCGTGGCAGTGGAGAAGAAATAGGGACTTATGTGGAAAAGCTCATGATTAGTGAACTCTCTGGAAATGTAATTGATATCTGTCCTGTTGGGGCCCTTACCTCAAAACCTTTTGCGTTTAAAGCCCGGAATTGGGAGTTAAAGGGCACAGAGAGTATTGATGTTACAGATGCAGTTGGATCCAATATTAGGATTGATAGCCGAGGTCCAGAGGTCATGCGGATTATTCCACGGCTAAATGAGGTATCCTTTAACAGGCATTGTCTTTGTCCTTTCTTTTTTTATTTCGTGGTTTTGTCGGTAAAAGCGTCAAATTACTGGGATGCAAATGTAGTTTTCTATGTGCAAGTGGTAAATTTTCTGAGGAGGCAAGGATTTAGTGCCTCTTTCCTATGAATAAAATATAATTGTTTATTGTCCAGTGTTACGATAGGGATAAAAGTCAATTATCTCATAAAGTTCATCTACAAAGTTGCTTATGACAACATTGGCCATCGATGATTTTGTATTTATTATATTTCATTGAATAATTGGATTTCAAAAGTAATAACAGCTTGGGTTTCTGGTTTTTCCTGAAGTTGGCAAGGTATGGATATTAAGTTTATACAGCAGATTCTAGTAATCCGAACTCCCTATTGATTTGCATAATCAAATAGACGATGAATCATTGTTGGGAAAGTCTGTTCTGTGATAGACTGATCCTTTCTTTTCTATAATTTAATGCTTTCAAAACAAAAGTTATATTACAATGTATACTGTTTGGCACTCTGTATATTACAACATTTTAATTTGGATAGGAATGGATGATTGACTTTGGAAATGCTTAATTTATTTATTTTTATATTTTCAAGCATCTCATGGACAAGTGTTTTTATTTCTCCTTCGCAGGACATAAATGAGGAATGGATATCTGATAAGACTCGGTTTTGTTATGATGGTCTTAAGAGGCAAAGACTAAGTGATCCAATGGTCCGTGGATCTGACGGGCGTTTCAAGGTCGTGAGTTGGCGCGATGCCTTAGCTATAGTTGCAGAGATCTTACACCAAGTTAAACCAGAGGAAATTGTTGGAATTGCAGGAAAGCTTTCAGATGCTGAGTCCATGATGGCACTAAAAGATTTCTTAAATAGAATGGGGTCGAATAATGTGTTGTGTGAAGGCAATGGCCGTAGCCCAAATGCTGATCTTCGATCTGGTTACATAATGAATAGCGGGATTAGTGGTCTTGAGAAAGCTGATGTATTCCTCTTGGTTGGTACTCAGGTATGCATTGACTTGTTTATTTATTTACCTGCTTTTACATTAATTTTCCTTCTCTCATACTCTTGAAAATAAAACATCTTGTTCTTTCATATTATTTGCTTTATTAGAAATCTGCTTATTTATATGTAGGTTGCTGGTTTCCTTGGGAAATCTGATTTGAGATTTTTAGTTAGAATAATCGAAGGCTTACTTGGTAGTTACGCTTAATTATCTTATAATATGTGGAGATTTATGCTGGGAATACATTTTTAAATTTGTCTAATGAATTGCCAGCCAAGAGTAGAAGCTGCTATGGTAAACGCCAGAATTCGCAAGACAGTTCGTGCAACTAACGCTAAGGTTGGCTACGTGGGGCCCGCCACTGAATTCAACTACGACTGTGACCATCTCGGCACTGGCCCACAAACCATCGTCGAAATCGCCGAGGGCCGCCACCCCTTTTCTTCGGCAATCGTAAACGCCAAAAACCCAGCGATAATCGTCGGTGCCGGAATCTTAGAGAGAGCAGACAAAGATGCGATCTTTTCTATCCTACAGGCCCTTGCCAAGAAAGGAAACGTCGTGAGACCCGACTGGAATGGCTTCAACGTGTTGCTTCTGAACGCTGCCCAAGCCGCCGCCCTTGACCTCGGACTCGTCCCAGAATCGAGCGAGAGCGTGGAGTCGGCCAAGTTCGTATATTTGATGGGCGCCGATGACGTGAATCTGGACAAGATTCCGAAAGACGCCTTTGTGATTTACCAGGGGCACCACGGAGATCGGGGCGTAAATCGGGCCAACGTCATTTTGCCAGCATCAGCGTTCAGCGAGAAGGAGGGGACTTACGTGAATACTGAAGGGTGTGCTCAGCAGACTTTGCCTGCAGTTCCGACAGTGGGCGATTCCCGAGATGACTGGAAGATAATTCGGGCTCTTGCTGAGGTGGCAGGCATTCGGTTGCCCTATGATTCGCTAGGGGCGATTCGGTCTAGGATTAGAAACGTGGCGCCTAACATCTTGAACGTGGATGAGAGAGAGGCGGCTACTTTTGACGTGTCGTTGAAGCCCGAGAGTAAGGAGAAAATAAGTTCGGCTCCTTTCAAAGCTGTGGTTGAGAATTTTTACATGACTGACCCGATTACTAGGGCGTCCAAGATCATGGCGCAATGCAGCGCGCTGCTTTCGAGGAAATGAATGCTTGTATTTTTATCAATAAATTTGCAGATTTGACTTTTTATTCTGTTCTTCACAAATCAATGTTTCCTTGGTTGACCAAGGGCCAAACTTTCAGATCAACGAGAGCATATCAAATAAAAAGCTTTTCGTGTTTGGTTGTTTTTTCTTGTAAGTCGGTAAAGTCTGAAACTTGCTCATTTGTTTTGAATATTTAGCTCGGCAATTTAGAAAATGCAGGCAGAAACTGCTTCTGTTGAACTCGTTCTTTATGATGATGAAAAGCTGTGATAGAGAAATTGTATGTAACTTGTGTTTTCCATTTTATTATGTGTTCAGTAGTTATTTCTTGTTCTTGGATGAATGGACGAGAAAATGCAGTGTATTGAATGAAAATTTAGATGATAAAGGTACAGGAATCTCAGTTTTCCGGAACATGACGTTCTGTTAGATGCATGATATCTTGGATCAGAAAGTCGATTTCGGTATAAGAAGAGCCACCTTCTTCAGTTGCTCTTTTTGCCATTTGCGCTAGTTCTTTAGCTCTTTTTCTCCTCTCTTCCTTATCTTTTCCTTCTCCCATTAACCTATCGATAGCGCCACTAATATCGTCCTTCTTCACCGAAACCTTGATTTTCTCCTCTTCCCCGAGTTTCTGCGGAACCACAGCCCCAACACTCACTCCTATTTTCACCACCTGAACAACAAACTTCTCATTACAAAATTGGTCCGCGAAAAGCGGCCATGTAACCATCGGCAATCCCGAACTTATTCCTTCCAGTGTCGAATTCCACCCGCAGTGTGTCAGAAACCCTCCGACCGAAGGGTGCGAAAGAATTAGTACTTGCGGGGCCCAACCCCTAATAACCAATCCCCTTCCTTTGATTCTCTCTTCAAACCCACTTTCTGAAACCCATTTCTCTATTTCCTTTGATTTCTCGCCTCCCCTCCAAACCCATATGAACGGCCTATTCGACGCCTCGAGCCCTAACCCAAGCTCCACCATTTGCAACGCTGTTAGGTTGTTAATGCTGCCAAGACAAGCATAAATTATGGTTTCGGCCTCCCAAGAATCTAGCCACTTGATGCATTCTTGCTCATCGTACGATGCCTTGTTGCCTCTTTCGGCTTTGTCCAATATGTCTTTGTTACACAATGAAACGGGACCGATGCACCAAACCTTTTTGTTCGCCATCGCTTTCTTGTACAATTCGACATATCCCGACTCCAATTCATTGAACGTGTTTATGATTAACCCGTACGAATTCTCTTCTGCTTCTTTCATGAAATTACTGAACTCTAACATATCCTGCTGAGTAATTGCTGGTAATGGCAACTGCTGTTTCGTTAACTGTATGCCTCCGGGTAGTCCGGGAACCGTGAAATATTCGGTTTCAGAAGTTACGGTCTCGAGAATCTTCGAAACCATCACATTGTGCAAGCACAACATGCAAAAGCACGAAAACCCGATGAAAGAAATTCTCGGAATTTCCCATTTCTTGGCTATGTTAATAGTCCAAGGCAGAATTATGTCGGAAATTATGCAGCTCGGCTGTGGATTAAGGGTTTGGAAGAGTTCGGAAACCGGCTTTTCGAGCTCGCAAGCGGCAGAGAACAAATTAAGGGTCATGTCTAGCGATGGAAGCAGGTCAACGTTTTCGCACCCTCGAGGGAACTCGGTTTTCCCCGAAGGGAACTGAAGCTCGAAAACTCGAATTTTGAGGCCGGCACTCGTGGCTCTATCGAGAATCGGTTTGAACCGGGCAGCGTTGATTGGTGTGGTGACTATGCTAACGATGGAGTCTCGCTGAGCCAATAGCTTGGCAATGTCGACCATTGGAATCATATGGCCCTGAGCCATTAATGGAAACAACACAAAGTGAAGTTGCTTATTGGCTTGAGACCCCATTGCAATGAATATGAAAAAAACAAAAGAAATGTAATAAAGAAAGGCTTTGAAGAGATGAGTGATTACTATGGTTAGTTCCTTATTTATGTTAAAATGAAAGAAGTGTTTTGTTGTGGATAGTGAGAATTATGTGGTTGAGAGGAAGATACAGTTTTGTGTGGATAAAAATTCTTAGATTCTTCAAATAACTTGATAACGTTTTTTATGCTTGATAATATGTATTATGGACTGCCATAAGTTTGAAATTGAGACCAAGGACCTCTCTATATATTTTTACTCATATGTGAAATGATTAAGTTAATCTCTATTGTGATATTTAGATGTATTCTAATAATAGGGTACTTAGGCTAAATTGTGTATTGAAATCATATACTTAATTAATTCTAATTTTTCTTACTTTTTGAGATTCATAGTTAACTAAAACAATTTCGTACTTAAGATGTGATGTTAATTTTCTTTCACTACTAAACTATTTAATCTTTTGATTAGTTGTAAAAAAAAGCTTTTATTAATTTTAAATTGAAGTAGTTTATCTCAATATTATTGGAGAAGCATGCACTATTGAAAAAACGAAATAAAAAGTATCAAAAAATTGAATTTTCAAATTTTTTTATCTTTTAATAGCCTTGTATGAGATAACATTGACGATTGCAGTTTAGTTTACTGATTGATTTTCATCCACGGATATGAAACTGTCTCAACGATCATCACTCATTTTTTATCCGCTGATAAAGTTTTCCCATTCTACCAGTGAAGGATTTTCATAGTGTTTGCAAAATGGTTGTTTTCTATGTCCGATGGTTAAGCAGTTACTACTTCCGATGTTGAAAGATTATCATTCTAAGATTGTTATCAAGACAAATAAGACATTTATTGCACTACTAAAATGACTAATTTATCCCTTTTATTTTATTATAAAATGTTCCTTTTTATAGTTACAATCTTATAAATTCATTTATATCTCGTTTTTTTAATTAATACTGTTGATATTTTAGTGTAATTGGATTAACTAGTTGACCAATGCGATCATAATATTTCATCGAACAAGTCAGGAGAGTGCGGAGTGCACACTTCTTCGAGTTCTATTACGATACTAAGCTTACGAGGGTCCGGGATCGACTTTTTGCAACGCTTCTGTTAACAACCGTTGCGACTGCACGAATGAACAAAATTTTTCGCAATCCTTTTTCTTTGAACGGTTGCAACTGCTCGTTTTATGCTTATAAAAACCTGGCATTGGCAACGATTTCTGTAAGTTGTTATGGCAATGTTTCCTGCAATCTGGTTCACTTTTCATCGTAACAAAAATTCATTCTAAGTTTTTGAGTTTTACTTTGATTATATCCGATTGAAAAATTTGGGAGAATCACCAAGTTAGTTTCAATCTGAAAGTGTTATCACGACTTTAGAGATTATCAAAGTTATTTTCAATATTTCCCCAACAAACACTCCCCCCGTCTATTAAATATTGTCGTTTTAGATGGATTTTGATTTCTCTTCTTTATTGTTATTTTGTATTTCCAATGTGCTTTTTTTCTAAGTTTTCCATTCATACCCCTATTAATTTATTCCACTTTCAAGATAACCATATTTTAATCTCTAATAACAACATGAGAAGATTATGGAAATTAATATTATATTAATGAAATCTTGAAAATAGAGAATGACATTTATGAAAAGGTAAATTAGCTTCGGTTAATTATCATCTCAAAAACCTGTAAATTAGTTAAAACGATAATATTTAGTAGACGGAGAGAGTACAATAAATTTTAGAAATATATAAAATTTGCATTGATATTTGAAAATGTGAAAATGAAATGTTTGAGTAATAACTTCCAAAACAAAACGGAATGCATATTACAGTTTCAGCCTGGTAATAAATCAATGAAAAAGACAATCGCAGTTGAAGAAAAAGGCACCTCAATCCAACATAGTTTATCAATGGTAGTCAATTTTAATTGCTGATTGGAGATTGAAAATTCTGGGGGCCGGGATGAACATGAACAACTGAAGACGCAACTTACATAACAATAATCATGTTATGTGTTGGATTTATGCCTCTCTTTACCTTTTACATTGAAAAATGGCCAAAAGTTTCTTTCTCTATGCTGCATTTGTCTGTCAGATTAGCTTGTGATTAATATAGTTAGAAACAAGCGATTAGGACTTGCTTCTGATCTCTTATCGGATATCAGTCATATGATTCTTGAATAGAGAAGCTAATTCACCATTAAGTCCAACCATTTTCCCCATTTTTCATTCTCCAAACTCCGTCTTGAGGGTTCTATAGTATTTTTTTTCCAACCATTTTCCTCATTTATCATTTCTTAAATCAAATTCACTTTAAAATAATTTTATTATTATTAAACTAACAAAAGGAATAACAAAACAAAAAATAAAAACAACAAAAAATCAAAAAGTAATACTATTATTTTATTCGATTCCCCAAAAAATAATAATATTTTATAGAATTCCCCAAAATAGGAAATATTCATTCCCCATATTTGGGGTTATATCATATGAAGAATGGTTGGACTTTGACCATTTCCTATATTCATTCCCCATTTTGACGAATTCCCCAAAATGGGGGAACTATTGGAGTTGCCCTTATTAGGCTTTGTTCTTTTCAACCTATTCAACAGTCCATTCAATTCAGTTCAGTTTCAGTTCAGTTTCGGTTTATATATTATTGTAAATATAATTAAAGTAATTATAAATATATATATTATTAGAATGAGAAAATAAAACAAAAATATTAATTATAAATAAAATATATAGTAAGTAGTAAAAATTATTTAAGAATATTATTAATAATATGTTAATATTTGATTATTTATTATCGTTAATAACAAATAACTTTATTTGATTACAAATAAATAGACAAAATAATTAATTTATAAAGCATTAAAAAGCATACTCGTTACTATAATTGAGAAATATTACAATCTTATAATTCATGGTTAAGTTAATTTTTCTAATTAAATCTATATTTATGTCGTCATTTTCACTATATCCTCATCCATATGTTGGATATTACTTTGGTTCATCTCTCAAATTTGTTGTACAATAAAAGTCCGCACTACTAACAATATAATTGAGAAATATTACAATATTATAATTCATGGTTAGGTTCAATCTTCGTCCATGTCGTCATTTTCACTGTCCTCGTCGACATGTTGGATATTGCTTTGGTTCATCTCCCAAATTTGTTGCACAATATAATTCCGCACTACTAACTTAATTACTTTTTTCATTTTGTAGTCTTTTTAATTAAACTACATTTGTCCTAAAATAATATTACAAAATGTGGTTTTTCTTAATACTAAAAAAGTTAAGGATCTAACAACATATCATAATAAAATTAATGAAACAAAAATATAATATTATAAAGTTACAAGGTAATGTTGTTATTATTGATATAAATAATTATTATTTAATTAAGTTTTAGTATTTTCAGTTTCAGAATAATAAGTTTCAATTCAGTTTCAGTATGTTCAGTTTCAGTTCAGTTCAATTTCAGTTGAAAAGAACAGAGTCTTAGTCTTTGATTTTGGGGATCAATATGCAATATAAATGAAGCAAGAGCTTTAAATGTTGATGATAGATTGGGATAAATATTACGATTCTTGGCGCTAAGAAACTGCTCAAATGCATATACTATACCAGTTTTAGTAGGAATAGGAAAATTTATAGGGAAATACAAGTGTATACTGACTTTTAATAAAATATTTTTGATTTTGATACTATACCATTCTATTTTTGATATCCTTACTTTTTTAACTTTTAGTTTTTACTTTTACCATTATTGTTTTTTATCGTTCTCTCTCTCTAAGATCACGTTTCTCTCTCTAATCTATGCCTTTTCTCTTCTTCTATCTGCGTTTTTCAATTTCAATTTTTGTGTTTTGCTGCTGATTTCGTGTAAGTTCTACTTCTAATCTCTTACTTTTTTGTTTCGATTTATGTAGTGTTCTAGTTTGTTAGTTTCCTTTTTTTGTGCTTCTGATCTGCAGTTTTTTTTCTTATTTTGATTTTGCGTTTTCTTACTATTCTTAGATCGCGATTTCTCTGTTGTTTCATATTCATAGTTTTCGTGATTCAGATTGTC
>CATIWQ010323244.1:0-10321 GCA_949673415.1 Euphorbia schlechtendalii | reverse complement strand
ATTTCCTGCAATAAATTCACGGGTTAGAAAATCTGGAAGGGAGTTTTTATCTCCACTAATAAATTCTATCTCAAAATCAAACACAGATAATATAGCTTGCCACCTAGCAAATATTTGTTTAGAGGCGATGTTTTTAACATCCTTAACTAAAATTTCTTTTGCACTTTTGCAATCTATTCTTAATAAAAATTTCTGATTTATTAAAATCAGATTTGAACTTTTGAATACAAAGAACAATAGAAAGCATTCTTTCTTAATTGTGGAGTAGTTTTTACTAGCTCCTACCCACACCCCACTTGTGAATCTAACTAAGGATTCAATTTTATTGATCCTTTGCTTAAGGATCCCACCATAACCTAAATCTGAAGCATCTGTTTCAACAATTTTGAAAGCTTCGGGATGGGGAATAGCTAAACAAGGTATAACCTTTACGCGAGATTTTATTCGCTTAACTGCTAAAGTATGACTTTCAGTCCATTCAGAAAAATTTTTCCTTAACCTTTTAAATAAAGGTTTCGCATCAAGAGCTAAATCTTTATAAAAGTCTGCAACATAGTTCAGACTACCTAAAAATCTTTACAGTTGTTTTTTATCTTTGATCTCATCGAGAAATTTATCTGCAAATTCAATAGCTCTACTGATAGGAATACATGTACCATTTTCAATGGTATATCCTAGATATCTAATATTAGTTTGAAAGAGGTTTATCCTTCTGGCAGAAATAACTAAACCATTTCTTTTTACAATGTTTAGAAAAATGTTTAAATGTTTAAAATGCTGCTCAATATTCTTTGAGAATATAAGAACGTCATCAATATAAACAATAGAAAAAGATGAATAGGCATTAAAAATTTCATTCATAATTTTCTGATATTCGGAAGGGGCATTTTTAAGCCCAAAAGGCATGACATTCCATTCATAGTGACCAAAAGGAACAGTAAAAGCAGTTTTATATATATCCTTTTCGTCAATTTGAATTTGCCAAAAACCATATTTCATATCAAATTTTGAAAATATTTTAGCTTTGTAAAGCCTGTTTAACAGATCTTTCTTATTAGGAAGGGGATATCTAATCCACCTAAGCACCTTATTAAGGGGCTTATAATTAATAACTAACCTAGGAACTCCTCTTTCAAGTTCAGCTGCGTTTTCAACGTAGAAAGCAGGACAGCTCCAAGGACTAGAGCTTTTCCTGATAAGACCTTTTTTCAAAAGATATTCAATTTCTATTTTACAGATGTCAAGATGTATTGGAGACATAGCAATAGGCCTAGCTTTGGTTGGAATAAATCATTCATTAAAATCTGGCTCATAAGGTAAAGAAACAATATGCTTCTTTCTTTTCCAAAACACAGTTAGAATATCAGAACATATTTCCTTTTCCATTAACTGATATAAATCTGTGATCTGTTTTTGTAAAACAAGGTATTCTACTTTAGTTTTTAAAACTTTGAAGGTGACTTCTTCTTTTAAAGAATTGACAAACTTTTCTTTGTCAGAAATATTTTTTTTAAAGAATATTCAAGCTTTTAGCTTTGGGTTGAGATAAAAATTTAAAGATTATCTCTTTTCCTGAAATTTCAGTACTAATTCCTTTTTCAGAGATTTCCTTAATAGGAAAGAGACTATGAAGAAAGGGGTTTCCTAAAATAACAGTTTGATTTAAATTTTTAACCATTATAAATGGTATTTCTAAACATAAACCTTTATTGCAGATTGCTGCATTGTTTCACTTGAAATTGACTGCTAATTTTTCACCATTAGCAGTATGCAACTCTTCAAGAGTTTTCGTAAAATATTTTGGAGGAATAAGTCCTTCATTTATACAATTTAGATCAGCTCCAGAGTCTATTAGAGCAATGGTTGAGACAACAAATTCTTTGTTGATGACAAGAGTAACTTTTGTATGCCATTTATAAGTGACAACTTTATTAATTAATTCAATATATTTGAAACTTTTAGCTTCAGAAGAAAGTTTTAATTCTTCTATAGTTATAGAATCTCCTAAATGTTATAGTAATTCTTTAGAAGTTTCTTCTTCAGAATCAGTATAATTTTTAGTAGATTCTAAAATAAGAACACGATCTTTAAGATCTTTTAATTCTCGTTTGAGATTATTAATCTCAGATTTCAAATCATTAATGGTAGGTTCTTTTCCTTTGTTAGTTTTAAACCTACCAAGAATTTCTTCTAAATCATAAGCTACAGTCTTCTCTTCTAATTTCTTTTCTACTTTAGTAGATTTAGAAGTACTGGCTTGATTTGATTGTTGTTTTTCAATCAACTCTAAATAATGTTCTAAATATGATCTTCTTTTAGAAGGATCTTCTATTTGTTCGATTAAGGTTAAAAGAGACTCCTCACTTTTAGTAAGAACCATAAGTCTATTTAAAGAACAAATAGATTTGTAATAGTCACAACGACCATCACAATCAGAATTATCTGAATTTGATTCAGAAGTTTCATCATTTACATTATCCATAATGAAGTCTTCCTTTTCAGAATCAGTTGCTATTAGCATAATTTTCTCTAATGAGTCTTTTAGACTTTCATCAATAGATAAGGACCTAATCTATTGTTTAACACGACATTTATTTGATTTATGTCCTATCTTACCGCATCTATAACAGACAATGGTTTTAGTTGTCCTTTTAGGAGATTTATCTTTTAAAGTTTTCTTAAAAGGTTTCCTTCTAGGAGTCTTAAAAGATTTTTGATCAGTTTTCTGATCATTCTTAAAAAACCTTTTGTTTTTATGTAAAGATCTTTTTGATCTCTTAATAGGATTATATCCTAATTGTTCACAGAAAGTGCCAAGAATTCTTTTTCCTGACATTTTTTCAGATTTCATCTGTTTATGAATTTTTAATTCATTGCATAGCAACATTCCTTCTGAGATAATTTCAGCAGAAATTTCCCCGTAAGTAAGGCCGCTATAGGGAATTGTACCATTAAATTTATTCCTAATTCTTTCTTTGACTCTATCAGCAAATAACCTAGGAAGTCCAGAAATAAACTTTTCTTTCTAGAAGTCCTGGTTACAATCATTCCTAGTGTAAAAGGCACTAAAGAATACATCTTTGTACCATTTAAACTCAGAGAGATCTCTACAGCGTAGATTCATTAGCTGTTCTATAGTCTGCTCAAAAAATAAGGAAGATGATCCTAAAAAGTGTAATATCAAAGTGTATATTAACACGTTAATAGAATCAGGAATAGTTTGATTTCCTTTAATCTTTACAGCGTTAAGAATATTATTCTTGGCTTCTGTATTTAAACAGAAATCCCACCAACCTTTTAGTTGGCCAGTAAATTCTGCAATGATGGCTTCAGCAATGACTTTATCACTATCACCATGAATCCTAGAAGTAGAGGCATGCATAAGCATGTATTGAATAACATTTTTAATCTGATATTCAAACATGCCATCTACATTCCATTCTTCTATGGATCGACCATCAAAGGATAAGGTTGAGGGTCTAAATTCCTCATATTATAAATTAACAGGGGATAGTCTAGGATAATAAGGCTTGTCAGAACCTTCTTTTGGATGATAAATTTTATTTATTTGATTACTGGATTTACCAGTATCTTCTAATTTCATATTTTGAAATAAAGATCGTAAATTTTCAATTTCTGAATAACTCATATCAGAGTTTTCAGTACCTATTTCTGAACTATTATCAGTTTCATCGATTTCCTTTGTTAAAGGAGGAACTTGCTTTTGCTTTCTATCTACAAGAAGCTCATCAAGTTTTTTAGTAATTTCTTCTATTAATTTATCTTGAGTATTATCAAATTGTAAGTCAAGTTTTTGACTAGAAGCAGGTTTTATTATTACCTTTTCTCCCTTGTTTTCTCCCACCCTCTTTTAGAGTAGGTTTTTGAATCGTATTTTCAATACGATTTAACTATTCTCCAATTGTATGGAGGCTAAGGTTGGTGAAATTAGACTGTTTTACTACAAAATCTGATCCTGCAATAAAAGGGCTAATCTCAACTTTAACTTCAGGCTCCAATTCATAAGAGGTTGCAGCTAAAGGAGGATGAATACTTTTAAGGGTTTCACCCTTAGGAGTGATAAAATCCTTATAAGAAGATTCTAAAATTTCTAAATATTGTAGATTATCTAGTTTGGGGAATTTTATTCCTTTAATCTTACAAATAGATTTCATATAATCAGGAAAGTCTTTAAGACTTCCATCTTGCGATTGGTACCAATTAAATTTCTTAGTCCATTTATTTCTTTCTTTTTCAGAGAAAGTAATTAAAAACCATTTTTCAAAAGAATTTAATTCTTTTGTCAAAGTAAAAATAGTATGATAGCCCATATCAGACATAGTAGGGCTATTTGATTTTTCATATACTGGTTTAACCACATTAGAAGGCATCCTTTCAGTTGCCTTGACTTCTTCCATTGTTCTATTAGTAACAGGGAGAGAGGAAGTTGAAGGTCTTGAAGACATTATACTAGGAGTCCTAGATATCCTAGTAAAAGATCTTCTTGAAGAAGAATCTTTTGTGAACTTTAAGACCACTCTACCATCTGATTCTTTAAGAATATAGTCTAAATTTGAACTTTCTTCCTTTTTTAAAGGAACAGCATCTTCAATTTTCCATGATTCAAGAAAGTTTAACTCTTCCCATGGAATAGGTTTAGGGACTACTAACTTTCCCTTTGTTAAATCAGTTAAGAATAAGGTTGTTACACCTTTGGGTGCTTTTAGCAATTTGCTTGCATCATCCCTTTCATTAGGTACAGTACTATTCATTACTTTCTAATGAATTCTATAAACCAAGATCAAATTTTTTGATCCATGTTTCTTATCAAAACCTTCTATTTTGATATCTAAAGAAGCGGTATCTAATATATGTGGACAATCTAGTGGAACTGTTAGGTTTGGGTAACAGCTAAAATAGATTGGTCCATCCGTTAAGGAGGATTCAATCGCTCCTAATAAAGAATCTGAGAAATTATTATTTCTTTTGTCTCTTAGACAAAACAATGCCATTATAGGCAAACCTATTCTTGTTGCTGGTTTAACCGCAACTTGTATCATTCCTATATGAATAAAAGAGTATAACTCTTTATGCTTGTCTATAAGACTTGTAGATAACAAATTAAAAGATAATAAATTATTATCTATGGAAATGGACTGTTCAACAGTCTTAATAATATAATCTGACTTAAACAAAAAATTATTATTAGTTTTATAGATGCTTTTAGCATTTAGCGGAGGTAATTTCCATTTATGTAATTCATTATCTATATTATTTACAAGTAGAATTTCTTTGTTTTTACATTTATTATTATTTTTACTATTACTAGAATTACCAAAAGAAAACTTTCCAAATAATTTATCCATCACTTGATCACTGTCAACGATTTATGCCAATTATCTGCCAACACGCCTTCACACGGCTCAAGGGCTAACGGTTACGCGACTTGGGTTTCACAAGTAATAAATAAAGTATTTAAATTGTTTTCTAAAAGTATTCTATTAATAGAAAAATACTAACATCTGTAATGTATAAAGAAATTGTACTGTATTTAATACAGAAATGAATTAAATAGTATATAAAATATTCTATACTTTGAATAGTAATATACTTTTAGTAGATATGAATTAAGGTATTATTCCTGAAAGTATAACTTGAACAATTGGTATTTTATACTAGATCTAAAAATTTAACATAAATCTTTTTAGATTAAAACAACACAGTTTTACTGCTTGTAGCGTTTTACGCGTTTAACTAATGGCTTTGATACCAGCTATGGCGGATCGTTATAAAAAATAATATATATACACATGTGTATATATACACACATGTGTGTGTGTGTGTATATATATATATACACACTTTGGAAAACATAAGAGATTTAACGATCCATAAAGATTTTCAACCCTTGACTTCATATTCATGTATGAAATCCAATTTAACAACTTCTTGGATGCAAGCATCAATCAAGTCAAGTTTCATGCATATATCTTTATCCATTGGGAATTTATCAGCCTTATCCATGTTAAATTTAATAGTATCGTCACCTATCCTTAACTTAATTTTACATTCCGACACATCAATGCTTTGCTAGTATGCATAAAAGGTCTTCCTAGGATTATAGGACATTTTTCATCATATGCAAAATCTCGCACAATAAAGTCTGTTGGAAAAACAAATTTATCCACTTTAACTAGTACATCTTCTATTATGCCATAAGGTCGTTTAATAAACTAGTCGGCCAATTGCAAGATAATATTTATCCTTTTAACTTTATCATCAAGCTTCAACTCTTTGAAGATCGATAAAGACATAAGATTTATACTAGCCCCAAGATCATATAAACATTTTGGAAAAGAAATGTTTCCAAGTTTACACGGTATTGTAAAACTTCCCGGATCTTTAAGTTTAGTGTGCATTGTAGCAGTTATTAGTTTGCTGCAATCTTCAGTTAAAGATACTTTCGATATTCCTTCTAAACTACGCTTACGAGATAAAAGTTCTTTAATAAACTTACCATAGTTTAGAATCTGTGTAATGGCTTCAATGAATGAAAGATTAATTTCCAGATCTTTAAGTTTGTTGATGAACTCGATGAATTGCTTATCCTCATTCTTCTTCTTCATTCTTTGTGGAAATGGTGGTTGAGGTGGATTAACCTTTCTGGATTTAGATTGTTCATCCTCTCCTGCTTTATCATTTGATTTACTCTGATAATCATCCGGTACTTCACCAACATCATTAGTAATAATACCCGAAGGATTTGGTTTATCTAGCAATTTACCACTACGAAGAGCTATATCAAGCACATTTTCCTTAGGAATTCCTTCTGTGTTACTAATTAAATGGCCTTTTCCTCTAGATGGAATAACACTCGCTAATTGACCAACTTGTATCTCCAAATTATGAATGGAAGATGATTGATTCTTAAACATTTGATCCATCTTATTTTCTAACTTTTTGTAATATTCTTCAGACTCTGATTGCTTATTACAAACTCCTGCTAGAAATTTGTCTATTTTACTTGTTAATTGCCCTATTCTATCATTAACTCGGTAATTCTTTTGTTGATTATCACCATACTTCCAATTAGAACTCCTATAATTATTTCCATTATTACTATAAGAATTCCCTTGAATTTGAACATAACTTAATTGCTCCCCTACAATTAGAACTCCTATAATTATTTCCATCTTTAACTCTAGACGATGCATCTATAAGTTGAGCACTTGCTCTAATACCACTTGTTGGTCTTCTTTAGCTTTTATAAACATGCAGAGGAGGTGAATTCAAATTTACTTATTCTTTATAGATTTAAAAATTAAGACCAAGTTGTTTTTAGATGCATGCTTAGTGACTTAAACTAAGTGAACTTTTATGGTCTAAAAATTGTAAACTACTTAGCTTAGCTGACTTAATTTACCTTTAAGTTGTGCCGAGTAATCTTACTCAGCTCAGGATGGTTTTCAAGTAGTTATAATAAAAGGATAGATGATGTATGAGTGCAAACACTTTTAAGGAAATAAAAGATGAGTAAGGAAGGATTGAACTTCAGATTTTATCCTAATTCACCCACTAGCCTACCTTTAGTCCCCGAATTCCTTTCCGAGCTTTAATCCACTAGTGATTTCTTTCTTTCAATAGGCCGAGAATAGTTTATAGTGGGTAGACAATTAAAGAGAGTTTCCTCCTTTCTAACTATCACTCAATACTCAATTTAAGTACCCTTCTGAAACTGACTCACTCTAATAATTTAGAGAATTTAAGAATAGAGAATTTCAACTTATAAAAAGCGATAAATCCTTTACAATGTAATAGCTTAGCTAAGATTCTAAGCCTATCTAATTTCTCCTTGGTTTGTATTATTATTTACCCTACCCGCCCTTTAGGTTAGAAGCTTCGTATTTACATTATTTATTACTTTCTTTTATTTATTTATCACTTTATTTATTACTTTCCGCATGTGTATGGTTAATTCTGACATAAATAGAAAATGATTAGAAATAAATCAAAATGTCTTTAAGGTGGTTGTTTACATGTAATTAAAAACTCAAATATAGACAACGTAGGTAACTCATCCAGACCCGAATCTCTTTACTACGGTGCGATTTAGGCTTAACGGATCTAGGCTGTATCGAATTCCTCAGAAGAGCTTATCCGGGTGTCGACTCTGTAACAACATAGGCGAGAGGTTTAGGCCTTGAGTCTTTCAAAACTTTTCTTTTTATTAAAACCCCCATGCACCATCTCATGAGGCTGGTGCCTCGCAGCGATCGTACAAGTTTAAAAATTATCGCCCGCTCACAATTAACATCTATGTCAGTGTTCTTCTTGAAAACCACTTACATCTTGGGCTTAATCCCACTTGGAGCATCAACCAAGTACTAAACTTGATTTTTGTACATAGAGTCCATCTCTAACTTCATGGTTGTAAAGCCTTCCATTGCCTCCTTGTAAATCTTGGGCTCGTCATCTTCCACAAGGAAGATGTTCTTATCATCAATGATGAAACAACTGTATCTCTCGAGAACGATTGGAGCATGACTTAACCTATGAAATGTCAATGTTATAATAGGTTGTTCCATGCTTACACTTTCTTATGTAACAGGTTAGGAACAATCAGTTTATTATTGAGCGGCCATCTCAAGATTTCTCCCACTAGCTCCCACAAGTATGTGTTCCTTCTCGAGGAACTAAGAATTCCTATAAACAAGTACCTTTAGTTCCTAGGGATCGTGAAAGGTATAACTCATAGTCTCCTTAGGGTAACACACAAATAGACACCTGTCATACTCAGCTTCTTTAAACTTATCCTTTTTACATAATCAAGACATCTCCAAACTCTTAGGTGAGAACAGACGGTTTTCCAATTTATGTGTGCCTTTCCTTTGGTGTGGAAATCCCTTAGAATAATCGGACAACACTCTATTAGCACAAGCCTCCAAACCTAGTTAGCCTCTAAGACTAGTCCACAAGGACCCCCATTGACCAAAACCTCACATAGAGGAAGAACTTGTTAGTTAACAAGCAGCTGTTAGATCGCTAGTAGACTAACCTGAAAATATAACTGAGAAGGATCTTTCCAAAATAAGAATAAGGCTTCAAAAAAATTCTTGCAAAAGTGGAGAAACTTGTAGAAGATCTCGCAAAAACTCACAAAGAAAAGAAGTGAAAACTCAGAATGAAAGGTTGAGCTGAAGTACGAAATAGAAGAGGAGGAGAGCTCCTATCATAAGGAGAAGGGGAGCAACATGCTCCACTTTTAGCAATGTGGGATGGGTTTTCCCATCCCATATCACATGGGCTACCCACGTGCACACATCCCTCTTATGCAGGCTATGTGTACCGCTCAAGGAAAGCTTATGGGTTCGCCCTACCTCACATGCGCGAGCTTGTGGAATTGCACTGTAAGCCTAACGCAAGCACTACCTAGCGCTTGCAAGCCTACAGCCCATCGACATGTGCTAGAGATATACAAGTCACGACCGTGTATACTTGTATGGAAACTTTCTGTTCTTAAGTATACAAGTCGCGACCGCGAATGATTGTCACGACCGTGAATTGTGTTTTTCTTCAGAATTCTTCTTGTAACTTTACCGATCTTTGACAGCTTCGATCCTAAGCCAAATCTTTAAGTTCCATGCAACTTTTCAAACCTTTTTCACTCTTTTTACATAGAATTCCACTTTAGATCATTTTACTCCCAAGATTTACCTAGTATCTGCATTTGCATAAAAAACAACTACATCCCATGTGAAATCTTTTATATGAAGCTAAAAAATGACTAAAACTAGAGTGTTTAGTGTATAAAATTAATATGATAATAAGTGTAATTATACAGTTATCATACCCCCATACTTAACTTTTATCTTATCCTCAAGGTAAATTCAACGGAAGTGAATAAATTGGTAATCAAGTTCATACCTCATCTGGTGAAAGACTATTACAGTGAGTACCACATTCCCACGTTGCATAAGATTCAAGTAGAAGTCTGGAATTTCCCACAAATTAGTAATATGCAATTTATATAGCTTAGTTGCATACCTTTGCTCTTAATGGAGAGTCAACCGAATCGCATCTTCATATAAGTGTTATATGCATAATCGAATATTACCTTCTCTTAAGCATAGTATAAAGTATAAAGGACATAGAAAGCACACTTTGATAAATTTTCTCTCATGGCATTTTTAGGTAACCTAGGATGCTAAAACACTCTTAGTGGTTGCATTTTATGCTCCATACCACTCTCCCCTTTTTTCAGTGGTTGCATTTTATGCTCCATACCACTCTCTCATTTTTTTCTTTTAAGCATATGTTTTTG
>CATIWQ010323219.1:0-10429 GCA_949673415.1 Euphorbia schlechtendalii | reverse complement strand
TTATATATGGTATTTATTTAATTGATAATTAAATAAATTCATGTATTAAATAATTTAATTGAATAAATTTAATCAATAAAATTGTCATACTAAAATATTTAATTAGCTATTTAAGTTAATTGAATTAATATAGTATGACATTAAATTTGATTAAATGTAAGGTTTTAATTTTGTTCAAAGTTTAATTTGTAAATTATAAAACATGACATTTAAATTTGTTTAAAGAATTAAACTTAAGGGTTTAATTATTAAATTACAAATTTAAAGGGACCAATTTATAATTAGAATTACTATAAACCTAATTAGTAATTAGGATATATACAAAATTAAAATAAAAAAAAGAGAGATCAAATATAAAAACAATGAAAACGTGAATGTGCTGCCAGACATATTTTGATGAGTGCAGCCATCAGTTGGTTTTTAGGAATTTGATTGTTTTTTGGAGTTTTATCTCTTGTTCTTCGTCCACTCGGTTAGCACCGGTCCCGGTTCAAGAGGAGTTCGTGCATGTGAGATTGGAGAGTTTTCGCTTGAGAGCTTTTACTGCTGCCGTCTCTTAAAGAGATCTTCCAAGTAAGTTTTATTTGATTAAAATTAAATCCTTTTGAAACCCTATCAATGGTTCTTGAGAAGATCCTATTTAAATTCGAGAAAATTTTAACCGGTAATTCCACCAACGCGGTTATGTTTTCGATGACAATTTCCTTCAGTTGGGTCATAAAAAATCCGATTAATATCGGATCCCAATATATAAGCCATCAATTATCACAAAATAAGTTTTAGTTATATTTTTATCCTTATCATTCGCGTTTAATATAAAACTATTTGTAGCAATTAAAGTGTATATTTAACATATATCGTGTTTTATATGCTCAATTTCAGGAATATAGTACACCAAAGATTCTTTACTTAAATTGAAATACTACTCAGTTAAAAAGTTTTGCACATTGTACGCTGACTCAGACCTCTTTAATTTACTAAACTGTGAAAAAAAAATCAACTAATTAGTAATCATCGTAAAGATTCTAATATCTTTTCCTTAAAAATTAATGTAATTTTTTCAAAGAAATTGCAAAGCAAAAATCCACTGATTATATCAATTCATGCAATGAGAGATAAACATGTGTAAGCTTTTGTTCCCTATACGCATCTAAAAAGATGAATTATTAACTTAGACAATAAAAATCTGAAAGAAAAAGTGGATTTAATTTGTCTCTCAAAAACTTAGATGTTTAGCCAAATGTGATTATCTTTTCTATTCAAAAAGATCAATCATATGCAAAAAAGTTACACTCTTGATTGATATAAAGAAATGTGTGACTTTTATTTGAAAAATCAACTACCTCCTTTTATTTTTATTTTTAGAAAAGATGTTTTCCTCTTCTTTATTTGTTAATTCAAATCATTGTTTACAAATGTACGGTTCTAACTTAATGTTGTTGAAATATTTGGATTAAAACATAATAGAGGTCTCAGTTTCGAATCTCAAACCCGCATCAAGTAAAAGAGAACTGCATAACGAAACTTAGACTAAACCACCAAAATATAATAAGATCGTGATGATAGGAAATTTTGTTTACCAAAGCAACAAAAAGTTGGGGGAAAAGAAAAGGAAAAAATGTGCAGGATGGATTGAATTGGCTAGTTGTTTAGCCATTGAAAGTGAATTTGTCTTGTACGTTTCGTTATAAAGATTTGGATCATTAAATTATCTTTAATTAATTTATAAACAATTGATCATGCACTTTTCAAGTGGTAAAACAAATAAAAGAACTATATTTTTTTTTCTATTGATACGTAGGCAGTCAACTTTGGGTCAAACTAGTGTCGAGATATATAGAACATTGTTTTTATTTCTCTTGGTGTTTGCCATATAGATTTCTTTATTGCAAAGTTATACATATGTACACTATATACTTTGACCACATCCTTATTTTTTTTTTCTTATTTTGAACTAAAAGTGAGAAATTAAATAATTATTTCTAATCAATTGTACGCTGTGAAGAGAACTGAATCACTTGGCAAAACGATAATTATTATGGGTTACAAAAAATATGTTCATGATTACTTGGACTAAAGCATATAACTTATAAAAATATCATTTGTACATGAGTGTTAATCAAACAAAACATACAAGTTGTAACCATTTGGTTTGATTCAAATGATACATTCACAAAATTGGATATAGATTATCAGAGATTGAATCTCGACTTTTTCAAATCTCCTTTCATTTAAAAAAATCATAAATGTTATATTTAAGGCAACTGTAAGAGATAGCTGCATTGATTAAATTTTATGCATCACAAAATTTCTTCATAGTTAATTGAAAATAACTATTCACAAGAAAACAATATAACAAATTAATCAGAATTCATTAATCTCATTACCAACACTCTTAACCCTAAAAATTTTATATTTTATGATAATTAGGAAAAATAGAACTAAAATTCGAAATCCATTCAAAACAATAAATGGAGTGTGGTATATAAATAATTTAGTGAAACTGGGATTAAAATTGCAAAAGTAATTGACAATCGCAAAATTATATAGAAATTTGTAATTCGGTCCCGAAACAAAAAAAAAATGCAAAACTGAGGTCCTAAGCAACATTTTCTGGCCGAAAAGCCACAAATATAACGGTACAATTGTTCAATTGGCTAGTTTCTTATAAGAAATTAATCTAAAATTATCAAAATTCGACTGCTCCTCCGAAACATAAAAGATAAACTGCCTCTGCTATCTATTTTATCCAAATAAACAAGTGGACACTCATGAGCTCTATTTTAAAATTTTTTGGAACACCGTCACAATTTTATATAATCCGGCGGTTAAGATGAACAGTGTTACCAAAATTTAGAATAATATTGTCAAAGACTATAATTACTATATGAATTTTCAAATTTGTTATATGAAATTTTGTGTTAATTAAATTTATTATTCTAATTCATTGATAAATATTAAAATATTAATCCCCTGATTCTCGCCTAGCTCCCAATTAATCTCCGCTTAGGTTCTTGGATGCTCTAACCATCCGATTAGCGCATAGAACCTACATTGTTTATGAACCCAATCTGTTATCATAAACTTTTTTTATTTGAAAGCGGAAACTGTAGAACCATACTCAAACTCAGATTTCATTAAAAAGGAAAAAAGTTGAGGAAAACACAGAAAAAAAAGAGATGCAAAATATGAAGGTCAAATGCATCAGCTCCCTTAATCTGTTTCATTTCGTCTACTATTCTCTCGAACTTTATGATAAGATCCTTGTAGCTTCCTTAACTTAGCAAAAGTATATAAATTTGTCTCCTAAATGTCACGTGTCAACTTCTAGTTGGAGAGAAAATAATAAAAAAATTTATATATTTGAAAAGTTAAACCAACCAAAAGTTAACATATAGCATTCAAGGACAAACTAGTAGACTTTTGCTAAAAGTGATAGAACTACGAGAACCTTCTCAAAGTTTAGAATGACAATAAAGGAAATAAGATAAGTTAAAAGAAGCAATTCATTTAACGAAATATATAATTATAGTCTGAAAATGATCGATGCCTGATTTCGTTCAAGACACAAAGTGCAAAATGCTTGCCTCTCCATGATCAATGTGTATGATCTTTTCCATGTCCATTGCATGTCAACTTCCTTTTCCATTTTTTTATAATTGATTTTAATTTGCATTCTTGTTTAATGTTAACTGATTCGACTCTATCTTCACCGATAAGAGTGTCGAAATTTGAAAAGTTATGTACAGAACTAAAAAGGCAATGAAATATAATTTCATCACTACAGCAATAACAATAGTAATGATGATGATGATGATGATGATGATGAAGAAATTTATACTGCAATTTAACATCATCATAAACAATGTCTATCTAATTCCCAAAAAAGGAGTGGTGTCCCAAATAAATAATGAGAAATGAAACTAAGTTTCAGAGTATTCGATAATCATATATACAATAATGAAGATATGCCTTTTTAGTGGCTTATTATTCGTGAGGTTTTGGTTCTCTTTACATTATTTAATCTATGCATTGAGGCCCAACTCATATATAATGGGATTTTAATAATTGGTGGACTGAAAAGAGAAAAGAAGATTAAAATTTATTAATTAAGGAGTCAAATACTTTGGCAAAGTCCCTTAAAAGGAGGTCTAAAGTTGCAGAATTTAAAAGTTTGCCTTAACAAGAAGACAAAAATGACTGCAATCAGAGAATATATGCCCATGAAAATTACAAAATTATTTGGCCCCATTAAGTTTTCCCACTAACATTACTTAAATGTTTTTGTTATTATTATCATTATCATTATTATTATTATTATTATTATTATTATTATTATTATTCCTGCATCATTTATTCCCTTTAATTTCATTTTTATGTAATCCCTGCTTGCTGTATATATGTTTAGGTTGAATTACTCTTAAAGACTTTTTTGTTATAATTGATAAACTATAAAAGAGTAGTCTTAACGTTTGTATTTGATCACGCATTCTAAAAGAGCTTTTCTCTGTTTATCTACTACTTACTTGGTTAGTGCTCATTAAGGTTGACGTGAATGATTTTTCATCCAATTAAGTTGGTAGATATCAAGTTGAATAGGCTAAGTTTTGAACTCAAATACCTTGACATCTAGATATAATTAACATTATAGTCTTTAAATATAGTTATATAAAAAAGTAATGAAATTGAAAAATTGAACAGTAAGAGTCAAAGGAACAACAAGACAATCCTTAGTAGATAATGGTAAAGTGAAAGACATCACATTGTTTCGTACGGAAAAAATTAGAAAAAGATGGTGAAATTGGGCAACAGGTATAGAAAAAGTGAGCTCACAAATCTCATCAGTATACAAAGACATATCCTCGTGTATTTTTATTTGCTATCTTTTTTTTTTTAAAGATATTGGAATTTTGCTTTCTTTTAATATAAAGGGAAATGAAGGTCGATTGAAGATCCAGGTAAGCAATATAGAATGGGGCCTTAATGTTGTAAAGAATCCATGTTAACATTCAGATATTGTTTTTGCCGTCTTTATAGGATAATGGGCCTTCGCCCAACTATAAGACTTGGGCTTGTCCAGCTTCCTTTCCCTTGTAAGTTCGGCCCATTAATATCATATAAGTTTGGGAAGTCTCAGGGTTTAAATCGAGTGTGACGCTACGCACGAAGAGCAGTGAGAGTGATGATTTGAAAACAAGACGGTCATGTTGAATTTATTTTCAAATAAATCATAAAATTTGGGCTGCAAATATTAAATGTGTGCTGTATTCATAAAAATAGTTTTAACAAGTTTGTGGTCAAATACAAAAATAAATACTGATTTTTAAGGTGTCAAATTGATCGCAGGAACAAAGTGTAGGACAATTATGTTAATATCGTTTTCTTGAAGGGACAAAATAATGGTTTGTCAGTTCAATTTTTCTATAAATAAGTGATTGGTCTCCCAGAAGAACGTAATGATTTTTTTGAAAACGATTTGTAATCAAATTCTAATATGCTTCGGTTTTCTTACGGATCTTCTGGAAGGTCAATTTATCCTCGTCAATGATCATTGACAATCAAATTTAGGTGCGCTTTTTTATTTCTTGTTGAATTAACATGTATGATCCTGGTTTTTCGGGTTTGGGAATGTTAAGTCATACATTTGATTTGATTTGCACACCAACAGATTTCATAAGTAGAACGAATCGAATACTTACCTTTTCCGTTTTAGAAGATCGAAGAATGTCACTACACATATGCGAAGTCGAGATTGAACCACGATGCATCAGATCTCAATCGATTTTCTCAACTTCTGTGATGTCGGGAGATCGGTAAAGATGAATGTGCGGGATTTCTTCGTCTTAGAAGAAACAGGGAGAGAGAAAATGAAAAAATTGAATTTTTCATCAACTTGAAACTTCATCCTAAAAATATCCATGTATAAATGTTGAAAGTTTATGAAATCGCATTTAGGGGTTTACGGAGAAAATAATTACAATTAATTTCTACATAACAATTTAGTCCTTAACACATTTATCTTCAATTTAGTCCTATCTTCAATTTAGTCTACTTTACTAAATTGGATGGATCTTTCGACTTAATTAACCCGCTGAAGGAGGTGACACTATCATGTTTTTAGAAACATTAGAGTTCCTTTCCGAACGACGTAACGGAAGAACATGCCTTCTTGAGGATCTTTACCCTTGTCCTGCCATTGTGAATGTAAGTCTTTCGTATGCAATTTTCGGTACTTATGGACCGAAACTCATTTTAAGAATAGTGTTATGCACTGATAAAGATTGTCTACGCAAATCACTTCTACTCAAATTTTAAAATGAACAAATAAGAAACTAATAAGGTTAACATATGCAGATCAGGGAATAGAATTTGGAATTTTTACATATTATTTTTAAAATTTTATGTTTATTTTATTCTTTTCATTCCATGTGAGGAATTACATTTTTCGCTTTGTTGCTGGAGGAAATACTTCTTTGTTTGATTTTTTGACTTGGACGAAATCAGATAATTGATATTCTTTATATCTCACTTATGTAAACAAAGTAGCACTAAAATTAATTCTAAAATAGTTAAAGATGAACATGCAAATTTTATAATTTTCAGGTTAAATTCACGTTCGAGATTGATGAGTTTTTTTCTTTTTTTTTTCTATTAAATTTAATTTAATGTATATCTGTAAAATTTTTGAATAATTAATTCTAAAATACTTCTCATCCATGCAGTTAAACAATCATCTTTGATTTAAAAAAAAAAATTAAAATCAACAACGGAATATGAATTGTGTTTTTACTAATATAAAGGTATATGAACTTCAAAAGTTCACATAAAAATATATAAACTTATGTTTTAACTAACATAATGGTTAAAACTAATATTAACTCCCCAAAATACCATTTCATTTTTTCTAAGACTAGAAAAATAACTCATGCCTTGACCAGCCTTTCAGCTTACCATCATTAGATCATTTTTAGTAGCTTGTCTATTCCACAAATTGTGTCTTGATATGTAGGAATGAAATGGACAATCAATTTAAAAATGTATCTTTAGGAGCTTGTCTAACCTATGTTTCCTATATGATGTGACATTTATAAGTCATCATTAATTGTAGATAATATTTATTTGATTGTCTAGATGTAGACAATCAAATAGACATTGTTCACAATAAATACACTTTAAAATGGAATAGACAATCTACTATCTTATGAATAGACATTGTTTTTTTTTAAAAACTATCGACACATCATCAAAAGTAATTTATATTCTACATGATACCTAGACTTGGAATCTACAGACTACTAAAGATGCTCTTAGTTTCAAAGTTCACCTTTATAATTTCCTTTCTTTTTTATTAAATACACAAAATAATTTCCTTATTTAAAATGAAATTAATTTAGAAGAAAAGTGAAGGACAAGCCAAATGCATCATTCAATTCATCTACTTCAAGCAACAATTTTCATAGTTTGGCATTTCCATTTTTTGGTAAAATACTAAAATATTCCTTCAGTTTCAACAATAACGGTATGGCTTTCAAAATCTATAATTCCTTAAATTAATTGATCAATTTATTATAAAATTTGATTATTTCTTATTTCAACGACTAGAATGGGTCACCGATGAATCATGAATGTAAATTCATTAGTTGAGATGAAATGAAAAAAGGTTCACAGAGTTGTAGTATCAATATGGTGAAAAATCAAAATTGTTCGCCGTCAATCATGGTTCCGGTGAAGACTAATGTCGTCTTTGTCGGATGACTGCGCATAAGTTATTTTCCATTTTTACCACAGTTGATAAATGTAGGAAAAACAATTTCTTCTACAAAAATATCTTGGCAAAGATAGTTGGTATCAAGTTGTAAATGTTTATTGTATTGACATATAGGAAATAATAGATAATCAATTCGAAAATGTATATTTAGTACTTGTCTAGCCTATTTTCCCTATATGATGTGACATTTATTGTAGACAATATTTATTTGATTGTCTACATGCACACAACCAAATAAACATTGTCTACGATAAATACTATTTAAAATAGAATAGAGAATCTATTATTCCTATAGACTATTATCACATCATCAATAGGAACTGCTATTTCACATGCCACATAGACTTGGAATCCATAAGCTACTAAAGATGCTCGAATGTCTCCTATATCTTAAAATAAAGTTGCCAAAATGAAGAAGATAAGGTATTAACGGAAAAAAAATAGAAGGAAAGAGTCAAGTTACCCTTTACCGGTTTTAAAAGTGATAATAGTTGTTTTTAGGGTAAAATAGTAAATATGACCATTATGTTTATTAAATGATAAATTTATGTACCCTTATGTCAATTTTTTGAATTTCATGTATCATTATGTTAGTGATTACAAAGTTCGTGTGTTATTAATGATTTTAAACATTTAAAAAAACGGCGGTTTAATAAAACAAGAAAAATTTAGAGTGAATTTAAAACATTTATAAACATTTGTGATCTTCGATTTCAAAATAGACGGGTGAAATTCATTCAACATTCCATGAATAAAAATACTTTTTTTATAATCACTATGTCCCTCTCTCCTATACTTTTCTCTAAATTAACGTTATAAAATCTTTTCCCTTAAAACAATTGCTACAAAATTGAACAGAAACATTAATAAAATGTGTTCATGTCTTTAGCATTTCACATCAGTATGGCCCATGACTTTGAAACTAACTCGACCAAAGAAGTCACTTTATATCATGTTCTAATTGAGAAAATATAGGTGTCCTAGTGATTGCTTGAAATGCTGGTGAATTTTTTTGCTGGAGCTAAAGCATGTCTCCTTTCGACTTGTATCTCTACTTTAAGAGTTAAGGCGTTGTCCTTAAAAAATGCGTAATCTTGGTTGAAAGATCAATAATACACTCATATTGTGCTTGAAACTGACAGCAAAACATTATGTGATCTCCTCGTTAGCTCTAATGGTTGTTTTCCTTACATTTCCTCTATTGCAATGGATTGTAGAGTTATTTCCACCAATTTTGCTTCTTATTTATTTAATTGGATAAAACATTATCATATTGTTATTGCCACGTAATGGCGACCTTAAATTCTTTGATTGTGTAACTCATGTCTTAAAGGGCACGTTCAATGTAACTCTATAGATAGAGTTTTCATTATTTTTGGAGTAGGTTAATATCCAACCTTACTCCGAATATGAAGTAGGTATGGGTACTATAAATTTGGAATAATCCATACCCTACTCCGAATTTGAAATTGAATATTTAAATTTATTTTAACTAAATTAATTGATTAAGATATGGATTTATTAATAATTTGTACGTTTTTCTTTATAATTTATTTTAATTTATTTATATTTTATAACAATAACTTTTTAATTTAAATGTTAAATTATGACTACATAAATTAAATGATATAATAAAAAAATAAAATTACTATGAATAAATTTAAATATTCTATAATAAAACATTACAAAGTAAAATATAAAATAATGAGTTAAACATTACCTAAATTTTAATGAAATCATTTTCTTCAAAAGAAAAAAGGAAAAATAAGTTTTGATTGTACTTCCCAAGTGTACTTGGTAATGACTTTTTTAACAAAATTATTATTATTTTATCTTTACAATTTATAAATCAATTCTCACATCATTAATCGAATGATGTTTTATAAAATTTATGTTTCCAAAACTAAATATTTGAAATCTAAAACAATAACATGTATAGAAACAAATCGGCCTCAATCAATAGAAATGACGTGCTCCGAAGGGTCAAAATTGCCCTCAAATTAAGTTCAAAAGTACCCAAAACATCCCTAAGATTCCATTGTTGGTAAACGTTTAATTCAGGTAGTTGGCGGTGAAAGTAAGGGAAACTAGTGTAGCAGAGACAGTTAAACATAAGGTAATGACTGAAAAGGGAAAGTGGGGCAATTACCAGCTGGAAAGTTCTCTCTAGCAGTGGATGTTTCTCAAAAAATTATAAGGTATTTTATAAACATTTCTAAGAAGTGTTCCTCAAATTTTATATATTGATTTAAAGGGGTTTATAATCCAAAAATTAAAAGCTAGTTTCTAGAGCTTAAAAAAATGAGCTTTTTTACTTGTGTAATTTTGATCAACCAACTAAATCACCCTCGTAGATTATCAGATGGTCGTTTATGAATTAAAAGTACATGGTTTTTATGTCAATTTTTATTTCCAACCACTTATAAGAGAAACACTTCAAACATATTTTTAAACATTAATTTAAACTTAAATCAACAAGTTGAAAAGTAAAAGTTTTGAGAAATACCCCTTTAATGGTATGCAAGCATATTGCATTAAATTGTTAGGGCAAGTCCAACCATTCTCCAGAGAATTCGGTAAAATGGGGAATGAAAATGAGGAATATGGTAACCCAACCATTCCCCATATAATATCCTTTAAAATGGAATTCTATAAATATAT
>CATIWQ010323173.1:0-17793 GCA_949673415.1 Euphorbia schlechtendalii | reverse complement strand
CGGACGTTAAGCCTCACAGGACTCTAATTCCTGGAAAGAGCTAATCCAGGTGGCGACTCCACACTGAGAGACGGCAGATTCTGGTTCGAACCGATCTTAAACGTTTTCGCCTTTTTCTCTTTTTAACCTTTTTTCCGGGTCCCAGACCCGGTGCTTTCCTTCATCTGTTTTCAAAACACCCCGGTGGACCACGCCTATGAATCCCCGCGCGCTCTCGGCCCACCGCTCTATGTCGCCTGCTCACAATAGTAAAGATATCAAATTTTTTGTCTGTTGAGAGAAAGGCTACATCCAGTCGAGTTATCCCAAGGCAAAGAAGGAGAGGTTCCAGAAGAGGTTCTCCAAGAAAAATGAGGTACTTGCTGCCACTTAGAGAGATTCAGAAGAATCTTAATCATTTGATGAGGAAGCTACTAATTCGGCCAACCTCTACTTGATGCCCATTGAAAATCATTGAGGCAAAGGCTCAGCATCTACCTCAGGTAGAGATCATCCTGATGTCAACTCTGAAGCTAAGAGCTATCAAGGAAAAGCTCCTTAGTCTAAGGTACATTCTGAGATTCCTTTATCTATTGATGAATTTGCCTAGGCTCTCTTTGATGCTATGAAATAGACTAATAAATCAATGAAAAACATTAAAGAGATAGTAAGGAGAAGTGATTATTTGGAAGATAATAATGCTTCTTTATCGCTTACTATTCGCTTTCTTCAAGAAAAAGCCGAGTATCAAGAATGTTCTATCAGCAAGCTCACTAAGACATTAGATGAGTTAACTTTTGAGATAATGACTTTAAAGAAGAAAGAGGTTCCTCCTCCAGCCAATAGTCCAACTCAGAGTAACCAAACTCACAATTCTAAGAGGAAGAATTCCTCTAAACAGATGAAAGCAAGCTAGCCCAAACCATAAACGGTGTGTGGTTATTGTAGGAAAGCTGGACATGCCATAGTTCTTTGTAGGCATAATAATGGTTATTACGATAAGTATGACTTGTTAAACTTAAGCACTTGAGCATGGGTGCCTATGAAAATGTAATTGTTTTACACTTGAGCCTTAGATTCGCTGATGACTCTCTAATGTGGTATTTGGATAGCAGATGCTCAAGGCATATAATGGGAGATGATGGCTAGTTAATCTCATTAGAGTAGAAAAGAAATGGAAGTTTCAATTTGGAGATAACCACAAAGGCAAGATTGTAGCCTATGGCAATCTTGGTGTCTCTCCTTCAATTGAAGAGGTTTCTCTTATTAAGGGTATGAAGTTCAATCTGCTCAGTGTAGCCCAGCTCTGCGACAAAGGCAAACAAGTTATATTTGACTCATCAAGATGCTTAGTAATTGACTATAAGACTGACTCAACTATACTCTTTGCTGCTAGGATCAATATTGTTTATATGATTGATTTATCCCCTTGCTCCACTAACGTGTGTCTTGTATCTATGGAGGATAATTCATGGCTTTGGCACAGAAAGTTGGACCATATTAATATGAACATTCTATCCAAATAAGTTAAAAAGCAATTAGTTATGGGTTTACCCAGCATTAGCTTTGAAAAGGATAAATTGTGCTCTGCTTGCCAGCTCGGTTAGCAAGTTAAGAAATCATTTAGATTTGTAAATCACATAATAACTAAGTAATCATTGGAGTTACTCCACCTTGATCTTTTCAACCCAGTTCAACCAAAGAGCTAGGGTGGTAAGAGATTCTCGTTGGTGGTTATAGATGACTTCATGAGACCCACATGGGTAGTCTTACTGAATAGCAAAGATGAGACTTATGAATCTTTTGTTAAGCTTAGTAAATGGATAATGAATGAAATAGGAGATAAATTCTGTAGAATCCAAAGTGATCATGGATGTGAGTTCGAGAATTTCCATTTCGAAGAATTCTGTTCAGCACGTGGAATTGACCACAACTTCTCTTCTCCTTATACACCTCAACAAAATGGGGTTATAGAAAGGAAGAATAGGACTATAGTTGAGATGGCTCGATCCATGCTGAGTGATAACAATTTACCAAAGTACTTTTGGGGAGAAGTTGTTAACATAGCCTGTTATATCTTGAATGGGGTTTTAATTCGCCCAATTCTTGAGAAAACACCGTATGAGCTTTGGTCATCTCAGATCATTTGGTTGTAAGTTCTATATTCTTAACAACAAAGAGAAATTAGGAAAGTTTGATCCTAAGTTTGATGAAGATATCTTTTTGGGATACTCAACTAATAGTAGGGCATGTAGAATCGTATCAAATGTACTAGCCTCTTAGAGGAGTCTATGCATGTAGATTTAGATGAAACTAACATTGCAGAAAGATAACCCTCTGATGAAGATGAAGGATTTCCCCAACTTTCAAATCAACTCAACATGCAATAATTTATACTACCCAACTTAGCAAAGGAGTCCCCATCCGAGGCAGTTAAAGATGATGATGAAGATCTTTCTATCAACTTCAACGTTGGTGAAGATCAATCTCCACCTCAGCATCCTGTTATCGATCCTCCAGTAGTTGATCTGAGTCTTCCAAGAGAGATTAGAGTTCATCTCAACCATACACTAGACATCATAGTTGATGATGTTCATAATCAAGTGATGAGGAATGGTAAGCTCAATCGAATGATGAGTCATCCAACCTTCATATCATTAATTGAACCTAAGATTTTTTATGATGCAGAAGGAGATGATAATTGGATTATCGCAATGCAAGAGGAACTAGATCAGTTCGAGCGTAATGATGTTTGGGATCTAGTTCGTAGGCCTAAAGGGAAATCAATTATCAACGCTGAATGGGTGTTTAAGAACAAGGTAGATGAAAATGGCATTGTTGTCAGGAACAAGGCTAGGCTTGTTGCTCAAGGTTACAATCAACAAGAAGACATCAATTATGATGAGACCTATACACTAGTAGCCCAACTTAAAGCTATATGAATCCTTTGTTCTTTCGCATCCCATATGAACTTCAAATTGTTTTGAATGGATTTCAAAAGTTCTTTTTTGAATGGATTCATTCAATAAGATGTTTATGTTCACCAACCTCTAGGCTTTGAAGATGCGAAGAATCCTGAGCATGTCTTCAAATTGACAAAAGCTCTTTACGGATTGAAGCAGGCTCTAAGAACTTGGTATGAGAGGTTGACCAATTTCTTGATCAGAAAAGGCTATGAAAGGGGTAAAGCCGTTACAACTCTATTTATTAGGCGAAGGAAGGTAGATATGGTGCTTGTCTAAATATACGTTTATGATATCATATTTGGAGCAACTGATGAGAAGCTATGTAAGGAATTTAGCAAGAAGATGAAGAGTGAGTTTGAGATGTCTTTGATGGGAGAGCTCAATTTTATCCTTGGACTTCAAATCAAGCAAACTAATGATGGAATTTTCAATATTCAGTCCAAATATGCTAGAGAAGTTTTGAAGAAGTTTAACTTGGAACATTCATAGCCAATATCCACTCCTATGGCTACGGATACTACCCTGAGTACATATGAAGCTGGTAAACCTATGGATAACAAGTTTTATAGAGTAATCATTGATTCTCAACTTTATCCCACTACTAGTAGGCCAAACATAGAGTATGTTGTGTGCTACTATGCTAGTTATCAAGCTGATCCTAGAGAATCTCATTTAGCAGCTGGAAAGAGAATTCTTAGGTACTTGTAAAGTTCGATTGAAGCAGGTCTATGTTATCCTAGCAGCTTATATTTCACTCCTAAGGGATTCACAAATGCTGATTATGGAAGAGACAAACTCGATAGGAAGAGTACAATAAGAGGATGTCATTTTCTTGGAGAGTGTCTTGTCTCTTGGTATAGAAAGAAGCAAACTTCTCTTGCACTAATTACATAGCAACAGGAATTTGTGTAGCACAATTGCTTTTGATAATGTAGTAAGTGGAAGATTATAGTATAAAGTCAACTATCTTGAAGTTATGTGTGATAACAAGAGCATAACTGATTTATCCAAGAATCCAGTTCACTATGGGAGAATGAAGCATGTCAACATTAGGCATCACTTCATTAGAGATCATGTGCTATGAGGGGATGTCAAGCTGGAGCATGTTCTATCAGAGGAGCAACGCGCTGACATGTTCACCAAACCATTTCCAAAGGAACAATTTTGTGTATTGAGGGAGTTGATTGGTATGGCTAATCCATGATGAAGAAGAAGGATGAAAATCTCAAAATTTTGGCTAAGTGCTGGAGATCAAGCATGAGATGATACGTGGATAACACCAATACTTGTTAAAGAAATAGCATGAGGAACTGTTCGTGGTTAAAATTCAAATCTTTACATTTTCAAAAAGATGCATGCTTGAATAGGAAATTTTTTTACCAAAACTCACCATTTTACTAAGGCAATTAATTAGAGGTCAATCTCATCATCCATTCTCATCATGAGCTGAGATGGTGACACGTATCCATGAGAGCTATGATTGTCTGTCTATATAAGTTGAATAGTTGATGAGAGAAGATTACTTACTTTATGCGAACTTGAAATCTCAGAGCATTCGAACCCTAATCTATTCTTCTTTCAATTTCCTCTCAAATCTCTCAAATGGTGAAAACCAAGACCACTTTCAGAATAAAAAACACCACTACCATGAAGATTGTGGTGAATGTAGAAGGAAAGATGGAGAAGTTAACCCTTGAAGCGAGAAATCGTCTTGCTAAAGTAGAATGGGAAGATAGCTTGGATTTCAACCTAATGTATGAAGTGAACTATGAAGGCCTGTTGCTCAACAAAATGATACATCGAGTTATCAAGCAGTAGCACCTCAGTTCCTTCTTAAGAATGGAAGGTCCTACAATCACAGGCCTCATTAAAGCTTTCTACACCCATTGCTACACTATAGAGGGCTTTAATGATGTTCTGTTGATGGACTTTGAGGGTAAATCAACCTTGATTTATTCTCGTCTAGTTGGGATCATTCTCAACATGCCTAATTCAAGCACTCAGCTCAACAGATCTGGCAATGAAGACACCATCATCATTCCTAAAGATTGGGAACTCCCAGCAAACTATGTCTCGGAGGAAATTGCTGCCAGCAGGATGTCATGGACAATGAGGATGTGGCATGAGCTAGTTGTGAAGCTGGTGTTACCCAAAACTAGCTCGCTGACTAACTGCACTTACTTTGAGCATTGTGTGGTCTACCATCAGGTAGAAGGTAAAAAGCTAAACTGGCCAGAGGTGATTCTTCACCACTTTACCAAGCTGACTACCATCTATCACTATGGTTACCTTATAACTGATATTTTGAGGGCAGTGAAAGTTGAAGTGGCTCAGTTTCTGGGGGAGTCTGATGAAACAGTCTTGCTAGTAAAGAAGAAGCTTGAAATATCACATTTCAGCAAGCTGGCTAATAACCTGGTTCATGCTAGGTACATCATGGCTCAGCAAAAGAAGAAAAATCCTTTTAGCTTCTTCCTCCTTGTGATCCTGAAATGCAAAAAAATCCTTCACCTTCTCCTTCTAACTCTATATATTCCCCAATTCAAATTTCTTCACCTGAAAATAGCCAAGACAACTTTCCTCCATCTCTAGTACATATTTCTTCAACCCCTTCTCCTGTATATTCTCAACCAATAAACAATTCTTCTACAGCCATTGTACCTTCTATTCCACTCAAGTCAATTTCTTCATCTGTACACGGTTCTAAACCTACCTTTTCTTCAAACTGATGTTGAGTTAGATGGAGCAGTAGGCAACTTACTACTAGCTCAAGGATTGAGGGACTTGTCGTCCAGCCTAAGATAAAATTACTGAAATTTGAATAACACACAAGTGTACCTTGTAACTCTCTATACTTTAAAGAGTTTGAGAGTATCCAAGGCAGCTTGTTGGTTATTCAAAATTACTTAGCAAAAGAGAGTGCCAAGAGCCTGGTTGATAAGATGGCTCTGATCTTGAATGGGTTAATGGAATCTGCAGCCCAGCTTGAGGTAGCTGCTGCATCTATTCCTACATCTACTGTAATGGTAAATACTGTTGCAGGAAAGATAAAGAGTAGTGTAGACGCTGCTACAGAGCAACTGAGTCTCCTGAGTACCAACATGGCTACTCAAGTGATACAAATCCATGAGCTCGGAAAGGAGCAGGTCAAGATAAAGAGACTAACCGATCATAAGATCGAGGATGTCTCCAAGGAGGTAGAATCTACCAAGGATGTGAGTCACACCATCGCGAAGTTGGTCGAATTAGAGTCAAAGTTCTTACTGGTTCATGATAATAAGCAAGATGAGGTGATAATGTTGTTAAAGGATATTTCTAAGAAGCTGGACATGGACCTTATCGTGAACATTGATTATCTCCACACCAAGATGGATACTCTTCAGCGAGAGGTCTCTGAGCACGTAATGGAGAAAGTCTCTTTGTCGTAGAAATTTCTTGTGATAGCGATGGGATAGATTTTTCCAAACATGCTTATGCCAAGTGCACCTCTAACCGAGTCCCTCTACCCTGAGGGTGGAATGACCATACACATTAAGCTGAATGTCATAAAAACCAAAGTCGAAGATCTGATGAAGGTGGAATCTCTATTCAAGATGGGAGTGCTGGATGGAAAAGATATCAAGTACACTTCATAGTGTATCACATCTATTAGTCCCAAAATCCTTGATATTGAATCTTAGCTGAAGATTGCATTGATAGAAATGGACTTTCTAGGTCTTCTTCTGTGTTTTTAGCAGTTTGCGAGTCAAGGTTTTGACCAGATAGCTTATCTCTCACATTGCCACCATCTTCTTCTCATCGAGCTGAATTACAAAGAATTCCTCTCATCTAAGGGTAAGGAGCAACTAGAGCAAGAGATTTCCCCACAGATAATTGGCTAGCAAGAGAGCTTCCAAACTACACTCGGCACCTTTAATGTTTGTCTTGATCAAATTGTCCAATGTTAGATAGCAAAGGGGGAGAAGGTAGCTGAATATGCACTCAGAATGGCAAATATCAACATGGGATCTCTTCAAAGGCATTCTCATCCACCTCATCCTTCTAACTAGTAGCATAAGACCAATCAGGACAAGAACAAGACTGCTAGAACCTCCTCATTAGTGCACAAGAAGTCAAGGCCATGTTCACAATAGTTGTAGAACTTGTAATAGGGCTTAACTTTTAATTTTAGCTCAAGACATACTTTATATACTAACTAAGTCATTTTTTTGATATATTAATAAAAATTACAAGTTCCTACCTCAAGTTAATATCTTCTTAACTTTTTATGTTTTGTGTATGTTTCTGTTGTGTATCTAATGATGCAGTACAAGAATACATACAAGAGACAAAACCTTTGAAGATAAGTTGAAGTAAAATGATGTCCCAAATTAAAGAAGAAATCCTCCAAGTATGGGGGAGCTCAAGTTGACTAAGGGAATTCACTCAGCACAAGGGAGTTTTACATTGCTTTTAGGTAATCTGTAAAATCTGAACTATTTATTCAATTAACTTCTTCTACTACCTAGTTTCCTATCTGTCCAAAATGGGGGAGATTGTAGAACACAAGTTAATAGTACAACTCAGTACTGAGTTATTTTGGAAATAGCAAACTATCTAGGATAGTGAAATTAAATGAGTACAAAGTAGACTCTTAATTAGAAAAGCTATCTTGAGTTTATTCAATGGAGAATAACTCAGTTTTGCTAGATAATTAATTACTTTATGACTTAGAGTAGGAAAAGCTGAGTTTGTGCTGAGTACTACGTAGTTTAAGATTATTTCACTCAGCTCATGCTGAGTCCTACTTTTAATTAACTAAAAGCACCTTATTTAACACGTAGAGACTTTATTACACATGTGTTACTAACAACATCTGTGAAGGAATGAAATATTCCTTAATTGCTTTTCAGAAGAAAAGGTGCTGAAATTAATGAAGATTCTTATGGTCCTCACAATGCTAAAAGGTTTTAGTACGGAATGTCAAGGATTCATCACTACAGTCCAAGTAAAAGGAATTATCGGTCGTGCACTGCATCTCAAGTGTCTCCGCGTGACTCTGTCAATGTCAGCAAGGTTAACCAATTGGAAAACTCCACTTTTCATTCTATCACGTCTCTCTTAGAACTAGATTGCTTGAAGGTAAATGAGATTTTGTCAACAGAATTTTATCACGCCTCAACATTCAAATTTTTATCTCTAAACATCCTAGAATCTATCTCCAATGGGAAGATTCGAAAGATTAGAAGAGACGAGAAATTGAAGATCAACAATATCGTAAGTTTGCAATGGCTACTTCACAAAGCTTAAAAGTATAAATAGAAGACTAGAGCAGATGTTCAAACTTGGTGAATCACCTCGAATTTCTAAAGAGGTAAATCGCTGCACAAATTACTCTAGCTTTCAAAGAAATTGCTTTGCAAGCAATCAACAAACATTAAAGTTCATATATATTTGTAATAGAGAGATTTACTTATATTAATATTGTAAGGATTCAAAATTTCTATAAGTTGAATCCAACTCGCATTTCTATTTAATCTGAGTGTTAGTTTGGGAAGTGTACCCAAACTAAGTTGAGTTGTAGTTAGAAAGGAGGGTACTTTCTGTAATAGTATCTGCCTGCTAAATTGAAGAAATGACTCACTAGTGGATTAAAGCTCGCAGACGGTATCTAGGGACTAGAGGTAGGCTAGGGGCCAAACTAAGATAAATCTCAAGTGTTGACGTTCTATCTTTAAGCCTTAATCTTTAGTAGTGATCAACTCATTCATCTCTTTCTCTCATTCAATTATTTGCTTTTTATCCGATCTGTTCTAAGTAGTCTTACTCAGCTAAAGATTGAAGATAAACTATACTAACATAGCTGAGCAGTTTATAAGTTTTTATATCCCACTCAACATGCATATAAAAAATGAACTTGGCGAATGACTTTAAAATACCTAAAAGTAACCAAGATTAAGCATTCACCCCCCTCTGCTGTTGTTAAGAGCCCATTTACGGACCAACACAAAAGTTATATATCCCTACAACTGTGGCATCAACCCATTCTCCATTTTAAACACTTAGGTTAATTTCCCTCTGTAAGCCTCCTATTGTTCCACAATCCCTTCATAAAAGTACAGATATGAGTATCACAACCATTATTCAATACCCATGTAAACTCATAAGGAATTGTAGAGAAACTCCCTAGTACGAACATAGCCTTAGAATTTCAAGCCACAACCCTTATCATTACCTAACGAGTTTTTTCCAAGAGAGACATTGTCCCCTTTCAACACTAGCTGCTTCATGAGCTTTCTCTTGGCTTTTAAACCTCTAAGTTTCTTTAACTTAAGGTCCTCAGCATTCACTTGCTATTTGAGTTTATTTATAAACTCAATCTCATAAATTTCAAGCAAGCCTATGAATTGGTTAAAGTACAATTGAGAGAACAATCCTCAAGCATCTTCTTCAAAAAATCATATTTATTGGGTAAACCTCTCAATACAATTTATCTCAAGGACTGCTCATTGTACACAATTTCCATCTCCCTAAATTGCTCCAAGTTATCATATATGTATATGACCAACTCTATTACTGAGGTGTCTCCCTACAACTTACTATAGAATAGTCTATTTGACTGACTATCCACCAGATTGAGATAATGAATCATGGTTACAAGATCCAACCCTTTATACACGTGCGTGTACTTCAGGAGCATGTTATCTAACATGAGCTTTGTAACAAACTCACAATTTCCCTTATGTCTTGTAATATTTCATCTTACATGGAAAAGCATTCTTACCTGAATGTTTGGGACTTGGATCATCTAGAATGTAATCTAGTTAGTAGTTTCGAAGAACTCATCTAACAGTACCAAACCACTCATTGAAGTTGTTTACATTATACTTTATGTTTCCAAGAGGTACAATATCAAAACTAGTATCCTTGTTAGTGATCATATTCAACCTACATATAAGAGAGAAATTGTTTAGACATTAGTATATGTACATGCATTTAATATAAGATCTTTAATTAAACACATATTTCCTACTATTTTATTGACATTCAACTAACCCCTTCTATTGAATTGTAGAAAGCTGGTCCAACCAATTTTCCTAAGTAGGTAGCATCCATAGCCCATCCGTCATGAGCCCCGCTATAGTAGGTCAAGCCATAACAAACGATCATGGTTAGAACCTATCCACTTGCATTCCATGCAATTTCTAGTCCATTCGAGTTCTGTTTCTCGAGATGTACGAACATAATTGTACAACTCCTTAAATATGTCTCCATTCTGGCATTAGCTCTAGTGACATGGATAAATAACCCATTTTTGTTAAGGCATTGACCCCATTGAGTCTCATGACCAAACACATATTAAGAGAAAGCATGTTGTACATGTTCTTACTTCTGTTAATAAGGTTCGTATTGTGATTTATGATAAGAAGACAATTTACCGCCTTAATATTATTGTAGAGATTTTATTGGTGTAGCTAGTATCGCCCTAGTCTAGGTCTTGTATAATGGATATGACTATGATAATAATAATTCTGGGTTATTTGGATTTATTAATCTAAAGGAATATGCTCTAGTCTGGTATATCATAATCATTCCATCATGCCAATACTTCACACAGCATACAAAAAAACAAGGTCCATGTTTAAGTTCTTGGACCTATGTCTATAAGTTAGACTACGACTATAAAACCACATGATGAATCCAATTCTAATTCGAGATTTTAACTAAGTCATAAAAGTCCCTTGGGTACGCTTGAACAAAATATCGATGGAGATTTCCAGGTAGGAGAGGCCCTTTAAAGTAAATGAGTAACCAAGTCCAATTATTGCGAATATAACTATGGTTGTACCAAGTCCAATCTAAGAAACAATCCATTACTATCCCTTTTAAACAAATCTCCATCCATTAATCTAAACTGATCATCCAATCTTCTCAAGGTTGTACGATCAGATTAAGTTGCATTTTTCAAGGATTATCCCTCTTCCAATAATTTCACAATGTCGGTATACCATAGATCTCGAGAATTCCCCCACTTCCATTGTAGCTTTTTAGTAGAAGGTTGATTTAGATGATTATAGGATCAATGCTTTAATCTATATTTATTTGCAATTTTTCCACATGGAGGCTAATGTAGCTAAAGATCAGCCATCTAGTTCTCATCTCTTTGAACATATTTATACAAAAATTGTATGAATTTTGATGACTAAGCCTTAAATGCTATAAGGTAAGGATGGAGAGACTCTTAATTGATTTCTAAATCCCCCACCACTTAATAGATTACAAAGACAGAATCACCTTTGACTAATTCTTTAGTTACCTCTATTACAATGAGTGCTTATAACCCGAATAAACATGATTCAAACTCTGCTCCATTATTCATGATTGAGAATTCTAAGCATTTGGATAGTAGAATTATTTCATTTTGTAGAGTGATAATGATAACCCCAAGACCAACACCTCTGCTATTGACACCTCCATCAAAGTACATAGTCCATGCAGGTTTAGCTTCTTTAACCATGGCTACTAGCTCATCATAGAATTCTAATTTTTCTACATAATCCGAGTCTGATGGTTATCCTGCTAAAAGTTTAGCCATTACTAGTCCTTTATCACTTTCCTAGTGATGTACTTGATGCAAAATTCTAATAGAAGTAACAACCATCTTAAGAATTTTCTAGCTAAAGTGGGGGATTCTCAAAGATAGTTCATTGTACTAGTTACTTAAGATAGTTAATGAACATGCAACATAGTAACGTGGAATTTCAAAACTTAAAATTAATCTAAAAGATTTGCTAAGAATGCCATGATTTATATAATCTAAGTTAAAACATTCCATAGATGCTAACAGGTTCAAAAAACTCATAAAAGAAACCTAGCATGTAAGTTTAGGACGTTACTAGTTGATGCATGCTTCTCTTTCTCTTTTGGATCTCACGTCCCTTAGGGAAATTTGGCAGGACATCATTAGTACAAGCCTCCAAACTAAGATAGCCTCTATCATTGATCCACATAGATCTTCACCAATAAAAACCTTGTAGAGGTAGAACCCATTGTTAGGGAGCAGCTACTAGACCACTCGAAGGCCAACCTGAAAATATAAACTAAGAAAGTTCTCTTTGAATAGAAATAACCTTTTAAAGAAGTTCTTTGTTGTTTGGAGAAACTCATGAATGATCTCGCACAACAAATGAAGAAAAGGATGTCGAACTCAGAGAGAAAGTTGAGCTGAATATTTTGTGTTATATGAAATAAAGAGAACTATAGTTTTATATATAGGGAAAAGGCAGAGTATTAGACTCCCCCTAAAATCCAATGTGGGATGGGAATTCCCATCCCATAATTTAGAATAGTCATGTGGGTTACTTGGACCTGCGGCCACTTTCACATGGCAAGCCAAGCTTGCATGTTAGCATGACAGGTCCACACAACCGCTGCCTTAGGCATCTCTTGCGTGCTTATAGCGCGGCTAGCGCGAGGGCGCTTTCTCATGCGCTAGCGACCCACGAGCTTTTCAACTTATAGGGAAGCTACACAAGCCCCACTCCGAACATCTCGTGTTCGTTTGGGGTCCACTCGAAACAAAAAAAACTCCATTGCTCCGCTTGTGCATTATTTACTATTTTTCTCTTTTCATACTTTAATTATTAATTTGGTCCAACTAACTAATAATTTTTCCCACAAATTCGATAAACCAAAATTTTCAACATAGACCGAGTGTATAGGTTCTTTACTTAGTCTAGTAAAGACTCAAAGTATGTAACCTCATAAAATCTCAAGGTGTTGAGCCACTAGAGGTTAACCTAAACTTGGCCTCCCATCCGATTCTTTGCTTAGTGTTCTAGATCGATTTGGAACCCGATAGCTCTAGATGATCAAATGGGATTTCTAGAAAATGCATATGATCCTCCAATACTTGGAACCTTACGTTCTTATGAATTGATCCAGTTTTGCAATAGCGATAAATACAATACACTCTCCTTCCATCAGGTTAAATACCATCAAGTTTATTGAGCTGAGATTAAGAGTCAACTCATGTAAGAGCCGTAGCTATCCTTGAATTAGACTTGTTCATGAAGAACACAACTCAGCCATTATGTATCAAGAATGGCTAAAAACCAATTCTATCAATCTTTACTCTGGTCAGAGGTTTATTAGTGTGTCACTTCAACAAGGAACCTTAAGGTACACCTCCCATTATATCACTATATCGGGAGTTATGGATCCCATCTTGACTACTCCTCTTACAAACATGTGATCATCACCATACCCCTAATCACCGTATCATCCTGATCGCTAGGGTATGAATAAGTATGATCCAAAGTATAGTAACTCTTACACAAGGTAAAAAGTATCTCAGGTCTGAGGACTCTTATACTACTACTATAATAAGACATGACACCAACACATGGATATAGTTATTTTCGAGTGTCTATTTTATAGTGGTCTTGAATGTATTACCCGAATATATTCATGTGTTAACTCAAGGTACCACCTTCAGCTCTTGAGATCGACTGCTTGGATCTAATCCAAGGAGTAAGCCTACACATGCTAGTTGGTCTGTTCCAATGATATTTGGTCTTAATGAAACTATGACCAAGGATATTTAGACTATTCATAGTAACACGCATGTTTAGTTCTCACACCACATAGCTCCCACTATTTTGTCGCACTTTTACGCTATGAAGTTGTCACGGACTTTGACTTATCAATGCGCATATTTATAATATTATACATATATGATACCAGCAAGATACACAAATAAATCGAAAACACTGATAAGCAACAGAGATGCCTTAATTATTATTATTATTATTATTATTATTATTATTATTATTAATCTTAAACCATTTATACATTATAACTAATTAATATATATCCCTAATTTCCTCTAAGGCATACATCATGTCTAGCAACCTCCCACTTACACTAGAGCCAATTACACGTATGCTTCATGCCATACTCCATAACATGCTGGTCATGTTTAACTTGAGTCAATGGCTTAGTTAGCCCATCCGCTAGATTCTTATCCGTTGGGATGTATTCTAAATCTAAATCTTTCCTGGCTTGGTACTTTTTGAGGACATGTAAGTTTCTCCGATGTGATCATTGTTACTTTGTTTGAGCAATAACCCCATTGTTATCGCAATAGACCACTATCAGATTTACAATGCTAGACACCACACCGAGATCATCAATAAATCCCTTAAACCACATTGCTTGCTTAGCCGCTTCTGAAGCAACTATATACTCAAATTCTGCGGTTGAATCGGTAGTCGTATCCTATTTGAATTTTTTGTAATTGTGGGGAATCCATTTATACCCAAATTAATTTCATGACATGATGTGTCACATGTGCTAAAAACAATATGTATATGCTTATGAGAATGCCTGATGTCATTGATAGGATATCAAGCAAATAAATAAAGTTCAATTCATTCAAAAATTCAAAGGCCTCATGGGCAGAGTAGCTAAATGCTAACTTATTACATCATCATCTTTCTATATTAATTCCCCATAGACTTATCCATGGATTCAAAATGCTCCATCCTATCTAACTTCTCGAACACTTCTTGATAGCTCGTGAAGATGTTTGATCCAAACTTGTTCTTGTATGATGGTAGTGCACTATCTAGAAGCTTGGTTATCATCTGCAGTAAACTTAAGTGAGCCCAAAGCCCGACCTGTGTGGCAATCTAACGTGCCAATAAGGATTTGAAGCTCTCATCCTGCTTTTGCCTTATAGCCTCCAGATGTTGCATTGTTGTTTCCATTAGAGAGTTGAAACCATAATGCCCCATCATGGCCTGAGCAAAGCTATTCCAATAAGTAGCTATGTCTAGCGGAAGGTGGCTATACCATTCATTGACTGGGTAGCCCAAGGTGATGATAAAGAGCTTAGCCATCATTCGTTTGCTGACTCTTAATGCTCTCATCACCATCTGATAATGTGTTAACTGACCATGCGGGTCTCCAGATCCCACATACTTTTCAAACTACATCATTGCGAAGTTGGGTAACAAGCTATCTTCATCCATAATTATCGATTATACATGGTATGTGTTCATTAATAGTCCATTGTGAGTGGCCAAGAATTGTTACCATAATTTCACTATGCCTAGTTGTTGGAGGATGGCGTTCCCAGTGTCTGGATAGAAACCACATTGCCTTTGGGGATATGTCACAAAATTGGGCAGTTGAGGTACTTAGAACTATAAGGCAACCGACGTACTCCAGCTAGGAATAGGCTGGTTGGTCATTCCTTGGTAGAAAGGCCATGGTGCGAATGCAGGCTTCCCAATTTATCCAGGGAAGAATTGATTCTTGTTCAACAAACTTTGTCCTACCCCGAACTGATAAAAGGCAATTGGGGGCACTATGTGTGAGGTGGGAGGTCCCCCTGTTTCAGGCTGACTAGTTGGATTTCCATTGTTAAGGGTGACCTTCGGGTTGGACACTGCCATCTGGGCACTCCCAACGTGCTGGTGAATGATCGATGCTAGCTGTTCAGTGTTGGCAAAGGCATTCAAGGTAGCTGCGATCTCAGTGCTCACCGAATAATTGATGTGACTGTTGAGGGTTCTTTCTTGTAAGGACAGGGTGATCCTCCCTCGCACCTTCTTCTTATGGATTGGCTATGAAAGATGTATGTTGAACTAAACCTGAATCAGAACCCGAGTCCTCACTTGAGTCAGTGTACAGAATCCCCTACAGATTGGCCACAATTTGGGAAACATAGACCAGGCGATGAGCAGGCCTTTTCCAAGCCCCTTTGATACACAAGTAAATTATCAGATCATGCATTTGGGATGATATGATTCATGATGCGAAATATGCGTGAGATGTTTAATGTTATGGCTACATTCACAAGGTATTAGCATGCCATGATGTGAAATAACATGTACGTCAATCCATTTGAATTAAACAGGTTAGTCGTTAGGTAAAATGAAAACAGGTGGAAATGAAAACCTAACACCAGGGGTTAGATTAGAGATTTATAAAATGTTCATGTAACATCATAACATGAGTGGCGTAAGTGAGGTGACCAAGTTACCGTGTGGTATATGTTTTGAGATTTCATACTATGACTAGGTCTCATGGAATGAGTAGGTCAAATTGATTTCAGGTAAGCAGTGTGACATACCTTAATGAAATCAAAACAGCTACCATATGTAGCTATCTAATGAATGATTTGGTTCTTTTTTGAATTAGGGCGGAGTTTTGGATGACCGTGTGGTCATTGTTATTTGAGGGTATATGGTGATGCATAAATCATTGCCTCGTGTGGGTGAATAAATCAGGTATTAGACGTATACCCTTGAGGATTGGTAATGTAAGGTTTTCAAATATGTTCGCCCCGTGTGGGCGTAGGTTTAGAATTCAGTAGGAACATCATGCTATGTGGAAAAAATGGTTTGGGTAGGTTTTTGCCCCATTTGGGCTATGAGGTATGTGTGATTGCCCCATGTGGGCTATGAGTTAGATGTCGAGTGGACATCTCATAGGTAATCTGTGGGATATATTATTGCCCCTTGTGGGCTAGATATCGAATAAACATCTCATAGGTAATGTGTTAAATATGTTATTACTCCATGCGGGCTAAGTGTCAGATGTCTAGTGGAAATCTTGCTGAAAAAGGGGTAAGTGATGTTTCATGATTCTAATTAGTTCATGTTATCCTAGGGTAACACGATCTCGAGTGTTGTCTAACCCTAAGTGTTTCTGACACTGATTTGGCATGAGAAAATGCTTATGTTAACATTATGTATGTGTGCGTTCGAGTGTCTGCACTAAATTTCATGTTTAGGAAGACATTTATAAAGTGATAAGTAGTAAGCAAGTAGCACACACCATGTACCATTCAATCTTCCAACCATACAACTCCTGCGTATAGGGTTTTTGGTTAGTTTCTATCCTAAGTTTGGTTCATCTTAGTACCATTAAGATAATAAGGAGCACAACTGCCAGAAAAATATAATGCATGGTTGTTTGTTGGTAACACCCTAAGGGAAATTCCTATCTATGGTTTATTTACATGAGGTTTGTAAATGGGTTGTTGATGTAGAAGGTTCTTGTTACTCTAAAATACACTCTAAACCTCTCCCCAAATGGGTTCTAAGAAGGGAGGTACATGCGATATGGCAACAAGTGCTCGACTTGCTCAAGTACTATCTTTTCCCAGGTGTGAGCGGGCGACACGGAGCGGTGGGCTAAGAGCGCGCGGGTTTCATAGGCGCGGTCCACCGGGGTGTTTTGAAAACAGATGAAGGAAAGCACCGGATCTGGGACCCAGAAAAGAAAGTTAAAAAGAGAAAAAGGCGAAAACGTTTAAGATCGGTTCGAACCCGAATCCGCCGTCTCTCAGTGTGGAGTCGCCACCTGGATTAGCTCTTTCCAAGAATTATAGTCCTGTGAGGCTTAACGTCCGGGGGACGGCCCACCAAGACACAGAGATTCGGGTCCGGGATAAGTTGCTTATTTCTTAAGTGATCACAATATATTACATCTACAGAAAACCGTTTTCTTTTAATTGTGCATATTTGCACTTATGTCACTTTTGAAGTTAAATGCATGGTTCACGTATTGCGAAATAATAAAACATTCACAAAAATGAAAAAATAAATCATCCACAAAAAACAATAAGTAAATGCGGAAAGTAAAATTACATGGCTTTAAAAATTGGGGGATGCAACCGCCCGCTAACATATTAATTACATTTTTCATAAAAATATATGCAATACCCGAAGGAAAATAAAAAGTCTAACATACATCTAACCTGCATCCACAAAGGTTAGAATAGGGGATATCACATATGTTCGATTTAATTTTGGCGAGGCCCGTGTAGCCTAATTAAAACATCAATGATTTTAAA
>CATIWQ010323139.1:0-43249 GCA_949673415.1 Euphorbia schlechtendalii | reverse complement strand
TATGTATGTATGTATGTATGTATGTATGTATGTATGTATGTATGTATATCTATATATATATATAGATATGCATATATATGTATATGTATATGTATATATGTATATCAATATATATATAGATATGCATATATATGTATATGTATATATGTATATTTATATATATATATATAGACAAAAGAAACCGGCGAGGGTTAGGCCCTTGCCGGTTTCTTTTGTCTTCGCCGGAAAAAATTTTCCAGCAGACCTAAATTTGCCATTTTTAATTTTTCTAAGTTAAAATTCTACTACATGGTTCGAGGATTAGTTCCAATCTAGTTCCTAAACAGGATAAAATCACATTAAAAATGGTAAATAAAAATGTTTTTAGCAAATACCTCGATCCGGGAAAGATGAGGCTGAGCTGGAAAATTAGGATCCAACGTATCTATTGGGGATGTAATAGTATACCCCAGCATAGTGTCGGTCACTGCCAAAACATATGCGGCATCAATATCAATAGAAAATACTCCAGGATCACTAGTAGGCTGAGGAGTGAGGCTAGATGTGAAGCGGAGAGCCCTGCTAATGACCTTTGACAAGATGATTGCTAGAAAGAAGAGAGAGCAAAACTGTTTATAGAGAGAGGAAGATTATGAAAAGTGAAAGAATAAAGAGAGGGGGAGCCCTATTTATAAAGAAAATAAGTGGCCCCCACCTATCTATTTATTTTATTATTTTACAATGGAAGCATCCTAACACTACGGAACGATGCACGGGATACCCCCAATATTCCTCATACTCATTTAACTCATTTATTCCTCAATGTTTTAATTTTTTATTGAATGGGAAAAAATTTTTGCTCCTCATAAACTCAATCAAATAATTAAAACATTCATCATAAAATGTATTAGCATTATCTTTTTTTCTGATTTGTTACAGGAAACAAGTTAACAACTTATTAGGAAAATTCAAAACATAACCGAAGAAGGAAACGGTTATCTCGATGGCTGAAATATCCTCATTTATCAACTGAAGAATGAAAGGGTTACCAACCAGTAAAGGGATGCCGCAGAAAGAAACGGTAGACCCCCCACAAGGGGTACCAAGTACCTAAAGGATTTCGAAGAAAGAAACGGATAACCATATGAATACACAACGCTAGAAAGGAATGCCTATTTTATCACCAATTGAGAATGAGAAGTCTCCAACCACAATGGTCAGGTATTCTCTCTACCGCTACGCTCGTTTCGTGTGATCATATTGGTTATACAATCAGTAATTATCACACGAGGGGCAGTTGTGAGCACGGGACTTTTTACCAGCTCGCGCGTTCAATGATGACGGCTTTTTCGGGATTTTATCCTTGAATCACACAATTTTCAAGTATCCTAATGCATCCGAATGTGAATCCTCCTCGTCTCTAAATTCAAAAGAACGTTTTCAATAAAATTATTTAATTAATTAAAAAATATAAAATACACAAAAAATACATAAAACATTGCGGAAAACCATATCCGGGGGCCTGCATCGATAAAGGTGGGCAAGGCAAACCTCGTCAAAAGGCTTCGGCGAGGCAAGCCTCGCCAAAGTCCTTAGCGAGGCTCTCTTTCCAAGCGTTGGCGAGGCCTCTGCCTCACTAAGCTTTGCGAGGCCTCGCCAAAGTCGCGGTGAGGGGCCTCACTAGACTTTTCTTTTCCGGCGAGACCCCTCGTCGGAAAAAATCACCTTTTTTGGATTTTCGGGATTTCTCCTATAAATACCCGGGTCTTTTTCAATAATCCAGATCCTGAAAAATTTATAGTTAAAAATACAGCTTTCAGAACAGCTTCAAAGAATTAAGACGAATATTTTTCGACTTCTGACACAATTTTTTACCTAAACTAAAGGACGAGGAGGATTTTCAACGATCGATCGGATATCTTTAAAGTGGATTCATTCCGTAAGGGTAAGCCTCTGATTTTCAACGACCGATCGGATATCTTTAAAGTGCAATTTCCATGCTTTCGGTGTTTATTTCCTTCTTCTTAGTTCACTTCTGAACCTAGGATTTTTATCATTTTTAATATTTTTATTTTATACAAGTGTTGTAATTCTTCTTAATCTATTTTTCTTTATAAAAAGGAGATGTATGTTAAAACACCCCCACAAAGGAAATAAAATGTATTCCTGGATAAATTCCCTCATATATTTACCATGCGAGCAATTTCATTAATTAAAATGAGCAACCAACGTGTTAATTAAATGGATTGTTTTATTTAAATAACAAACACATTACCGTAATTGATTTTCATTTTTAGGCCACAAGGGCCTCGCCAAATTCAAAATCGAACATACGTGATATCCCTTGTACTAACCTTTGTGGATGCAGGTAGATTAGAATTGGATGTATGTTTAGGATTTTAATTTTCCTTCGAGTATCACAATTTCAATTTTTTAAGAAATGTAATTTATAGGTTAGCTGGCGGTTGCATCCCCCAATTTTTAGAAGCCTTGTAATTTTTATTTTCCGGGTTTATTTTTTGCATTTATTTACTGCTTTATGGATGATTTAATATTCCTCCTTGTGGATTGTTTATCATTTTGCAATAAATGAATCTTGCATATAAAATCTAAAAAGGACCTAAGTGCGAATATTCACAATTAAGAGAATACGGTTTTCTATAGATGTAATATAATGTGATCCAATGAGAAATAAGCAACTTATCCCGAACCCGAATCTCTGTGTCTTAGTGGGCCATCCCCCAGACGTTAAGCCTCACAGGACTCTAATTCCTGGAAAGAGCTAATCCAGGTGGTGACTCCACACTAAGAGATGATGGATTCAAGTTCTAACTGATATAAATGTTTTTGCCCTTTCTCTTTCAACCTTTTTACCGGGTCCCCGACCCAGTGCTTCTTTTTTATAAATGCCCCGGTGGACCGCGCCTCTCATTCCGTGCTCTCTCGGCCACAGCTCCGTGTTGCCCGCTCACACTGCTATAAGAAAGACACACGGAAATAACTATATCCATGAGTTAATTTCATGTATTATTACAGTAGCAGTATATATATCCTTAGGCCTTATATACTGGTTACCTTAAGTAGGAGTTGCTATATTTTGGGTCATACTTATTCATACCCTAACAACCAGGATCGTATGGGTGATTACGGGTATAGTGATGATCACATGTTGGTAAGATGAGTAGTCAAGATGGGATCCAACACTCTTGATATAGTGATATAGTGGGAGATGAACCTTAGGGCCTCTTACTGAAGAGATACACTCATAAACCTCTGATCAGAGTATAAGATTGGTTGAATGGGTTTCTAGTCATCTTGATACATTATGGGGAGTGGTGTTCTTCTTGAACTAGTCTAATTTCAAGATACCTATGTCTATTACATGAGCTAACACTTAATCCGAGCTCAATAAACTAGATGGTACTTAACATGATGAAAGGAGTGTATTGTATTGGTTACTACTGTAAAACTAGATCAAGTCAAAGGCACGTGATGTTTGAAGTATTGGGGGATCATACACCTTTGCTAGAAAGCCTATATGATCGTCTAGAGTTATTGGGTTCTATACCGGTCTAGAACACTAAGCCTAAAGGTTCCTAAATGGGAAGCCAAGTTTAGGTTAACCTCTAACAGCTCTATACTTTGGGATCCTATGAAGTCACACACTTTGGGTCTTTATTAAACTAGGTAAAGAGCCCATAGACTGGGTTTATGCTAAGAATATGTGTTTGTAGAATTCGATGGAAGAATTATTAATTGGTTATACCAAATTAATAATTAAAAAGAATAAAGGAGAAAATTGGGAAAATTGCACTGAGCAGAGTGTGAGTGGGTGACACGGAAAGGTGGGCCGAGAGTGCGCGAAGATGAGAGGAGTGGTCCACCGGGGTGTTCGAAAAAGGAGGAAAGAAAGCACTAGGTCAGGGACCCGGGAAAAAGCTTGAAAGAGAAAAAGGCGAAAAATGTTTAACATCGGTTCGAACCCGAATCCGCTGTCTCTTAGTGTGGAGTCACCGCCTGGATTAGCTCTTTCCAGGAATTAGAGTCCTATGAGGCTTAACATCCAGCGGACGGCCCACCAAGACACAGAGATTCGGGTCCGGGATAAGTTGCTTGTTTCTCATTGGTTCACATTAAATTACATCAACAGAAAACCGTTTACTTTTAATTGCCCATATTCGCACTTAGGTCATTTTTGGAGTTTAGATGCATGGTTCATGTATTACGAAATAATAAATCATTCACAAAGTGGAAAAATAAACCATCCACAAAACAGTAAGTAAATACGGAAAGTAAAAGCGAAAAATGGAAATTACAAGGCTTCAAAAATATGGGGATGCAACCGCCCGCTAACCTATTAATTACATTTCCCAAAAATCGAAATTATGATACCCGAAGGAAAATTAAAGTCCAAAACATACATCTAATCCTAATCTACCTGCATCCACAAAGGTTAGCACAGGGGATAGCACGTTTGTTCGATTTGGAATTCAGCGAGGCCCGTGTGGCCTAAAAAAAAGATCGCGAAATTGTGTTTGTTATTTAAATAAAACCATTCATTTTATTAGCACATTGGTTGGTCATTTTAATTAATGAAATTGATCGCATGGTAAAAAGTGAGGTCTGTTATCGGGGAATATATTTTATTCCCTTCATGGGGGTGTTCTAACATACATCTCCTTTTAATAAAGAAAAAGATGATGAAGAATTACAACAGTTAAAATAAAATAAAAGAAGCGAAAGTCCTAGGGTCACAAAAGAAATCAGAAGAAGAAATTAAACACTGAAAGCACGAGAATTGCAATTCTAGGAACTTAGAGGCTTACCCTTACTGAACAAATCCACTTCGAAGAAATCCGATCAGTCTTTGAGAAATCCTCCTCGTCTTTTTGTTTAGGTAAAAATGTTGTAGTAGAAAGTCCAAAAAGTGTTCATTTTATTGTTGGAGTTCAAAGTCATTATAAAAGCTATATTTTTGTTTGATAATTTCGAGATCTTGATCATCGAGAATGACCCGACTATTTGTAGGAAAATTCTGAAAAATCCAGAAAAGGTAAGTTTTTCCAAGGCTCCCCGCCATGTCCTTGGCGAGGCCTCGCCAAGGACGTTGGCGAGGCTTACCTCGCCAATCTTGGCAAGGTAGCTTCGCCGATCTTAGCGAGGCTTTCCTCGCCAAGTATTGCGAGGATCCGGCCTGGGATGTAGTCTCCCCGGGTTTCAATTTTTGAAGTTTTCTTTTATTTTCGTATTTTTTAATTAATATATTTTTTATTTTATTAATTTTATATTTTATTTTTTTATTTAGTTAATTAATTAAATAATTTTATCTAAAACGTCCTTCTGAATTAGAGACGAGGAGGATTCCCATTCGGATACGTCATGATACTCGAAAATTATGTGGTTCAAGGATAAAATCTCGAAAAAGCCATCATCATCGAATGCACGAGATGGTACAAAACTCTCGTACTCATAGCTGCCCCTCGTGTGATAATTGCTGGTTGTATAACTAATGTTATCACACGAAAAGAGCAAAGGGATGGAGAGAATACCTGATAGGTGTGGTTGGTGATTTCCTGTTCTCAATTGATAAAATAGGCCTTCCTTTCTAGCGTTGTGTCTTCATAAGGTTGTCCATTTCTTTCTTCATAATCCCTTGGTGCTTGATGCCCCTTTTGTGTGGGTTGATCGTTTCTTTCTGCAACGTCCCATTAGTGGTAACCGTTTCATTCTTCGGTTGAGGTCGTTGTGTGCCCCTTGGAATAATTGGAGAATGATGCCTAAATGTGATCTTTCCTTAGTAGGATTACGGCTTGTTCTCTGTGTCAAATTAAGAAGATAATGTCAATCAATATTTCATGATGTTTTTAATTGTTTGATTGAGTTTATGCGGAGTAAAAATTTTTGCCCCTTCAATCAAAAATTAAAACATTGATAAATGAGTTTGAGGAATATTGGGGTATCCCGTGCATCGTTCCGTAGCGTTAGGAGGCTTCTATTGGAAAATAATGATAAATAATTAGGTGGGGCCCATTTATTTTATTTATAAATAGGGCTCCACTTCCTTTAATTATTTTCACTTCTCATATTCTTCATCTCTCTAAAACACTCCCACTCTCCCCTCTCTCTAGAAATCATGCTGTTGAAGGTTTCTAACAGGGCACTCCGTCTTACATCTCACCTCGTTCCTCAGCCTACCGATGATCCTGGCGTATTTTCCATTGATATTGACGCCGCATATGGTTTGGCTGTGAGCGATACTATGCTGGGGTTTACAATTACTTCCCCTATAGAGACGTTGGATCCTGATTTTCCAACCTAACCTCATCTTTCTTGAACCAATGTATTTCCAATAACATTTTTATTTTCCTTTTTTAGTAAAATTTGTCCTGTTTAGGAACTAGATTGGAACCGATCCTTGAATCATGTCGCAGAATTTTATCCTATAAAAAATATATGAAAAAAGACAAATTCGGGTCCGCCGGAAATTTTTTCGACGGACACAAGGAAATTCAGCGAGGGTCTGACCCTTACCAGACATATTGGTGAGGGTCTTAAGACCCTCGCCAAATCGCATGGCGAGGGTCCTAAGGGACCCTCGCACGGCCTCCTGGAGGGGGTCCTATGGGATCCTCGCGAGGCCTGCGGCCTGCTGGCGAGGGATCGGGGGCACCTCTCCGGCTTCTTTTCGTAAAAGAGAAAACAAAATAATAATTTTATTATATATATCTTTTTTTTTATTGTTTTTTATGGAAAAGAGATTGGAAATAATCAAAATTCGGAGTACAAAGGTTTTTCGGATAAAAAAAAAACTTCGAAGAAAATATTTATCCAAACGATAATAAGACTCCGGTTCTAAATTTGTTTTAAACATGAGAATATCCGAGAACCTCTTTGAGAAACGTGAGAAGTAGAAAGATAAAAAAAATAATAATAAAGTTTTGGATCCAAACGTGTTTTGGATCTAAACTGTTTAAAGAAAATATTTTTGGTGTTTTTCTCGCCTTTTTTTTTGTGTTTAATTACAAAATGCGTTTAATTAATTTGTTTTGCAATCCCCCACGCTGCGTCCTACTGGTGGGTATTCTACCATCCAAGCGTGGTATCGTCACGCTTCTTCTCACCCCGAGCTAGTTCAGGCTATCGAGGTCACCGACTTCGGTCCCTTAGCCCGATCCTTACGTCCTACCTTATTACCGTATGCTACATCGATCGCGCTTGCTCAAAGGTGGTGCGACATTTCGCACACCTTCCACCTTCCGATCGGGGAGGTTACCCTTACTCCTTCTGATGTTGTAGCGATCACTGGTCTACCCTGGGCCGGTACAGTGAACTGGTTTGACGCCTTTTTGGAGCGGTTCTTCAAGGCTCCAACTACTTGTAATCACATCGGAGACTTGCTCGGCATTGACCCCAGAGGCCGGGCATTGCATTATAGCGTGTTGTTTGACTACTAGACGGGTCTACAGTCTGTTTCCGAGGCTGAGATTCCTCTGTACGTCTGGTCATTTTTTATCACCCTATTGAGTGTGACATTTTTCCCGGTCTCGAATAGTGAGATCAACTATGGGCTGATTGAGCCGTTAGCAGATTTGGACAGGGTTAGTAGCTTTAATTGGCCACGGGCGATCTTGGCACAGACTTATCTTTCCCTTGACTTAGTTGTTTGGGGTCGTTTGCATTCTCTGCGTTGCTACCCCATGGTTCTTCAGGTATTGTTTACTTACTTTGTGATTTGTGTACATTGGTTATTGAGTTATTAACCTTAACTGATCCCTTTATTACGTAGGTATGGGCTTTCTATTATCGGTTCCTCCCCGCCCTATAGTTTGTTGACACTCCAGAGGGAGCCCTGTGCATGGCACGGATTTGCTCATCATTTGTGGGAGATTTTTTGGATTCTGCTAGTTACTATCAGCATCTTTGTGCATTGACCCTTGAGCAGGTGATGGACCTTATTTCCATTGATATGATCACCTTTTTATCTTTAGATTTATTCTGACTTTAACGTTCTTTCTTTTCAGGAGGAGCGCAACCCGGGGAGGGGCCTCCCAAGCTATCACATGGTGAAGGAGATTTGGCGAGAGGTGGATCTCAACCGCTTCATCCTTGAGGGGCCCAGGACCCGTGAGTGGTACTTGGGAGAACGTATTCAGTTCTGGCGGACTAAGCCAGTATCCAAGAGGCGCATTTCGCCTCCACCTCCCACCGAACTATTTTGGGCGCACTTGGTGGTCACTGATCCCGATGAGCGGGAGCTGCTCTTTGAGGATCATAGTGTGAGGTTCTGTGGGCTTCATGGTGATTATGAGGCCTTCATTAGGGAGAGACTACTTCCGCTTCACTCGCCGACCCAGGTCGAGGTGGAGCATCCCCCAACTCGTGTTAGGGGTCTGAGAGTTGACGTTGGTTCCTGTGCAGGTGCTAGTGGCACTGGTGTGGGATGCCGAGTATGAAATGTGTTAATTGTTTTACCCATGTTGATCCTGATTCTGACTATTTGTCTATCTTTGTAGGAATTTACCCGAAAGAGGGTTCGCGTGCCTGATTTGAATGCCGTGACCGGGGACGCGAGTACATCTGTAGGTGTCATAGAGGGGACGTTTGCGGTTCCCCTTAATTCTACATTCTACTTGATGGGTTCCATGGGAACCTCATGGCAGGTGCCTCTTCCCCCGAGCTCCCACACGTTGGCCTACGACCCTTCCGATACTACTCATGTGAATTTTAGATTACCAGCGATCTTTGGGGGCATCTTGTCATTTGTTTACTCACTCCTTTCCTTTTGTAGGTCATACATGAGGAGATTGATCGGGTAGCTAAACATTCCTTTGCATTGAGGGACTTGATGATTTCTCAGGATGGGATTACACGTATATGTTGTATTTCTCATCCTGTTATATGCGATGCATGAAATGTTATTTTTTACGTACATGGATGTGATTTTCGTGAAATGTTTTATGACTATAGGATATGGCGGTGAGGAGCATGGAATTTGAGCGACGCTACCAGGAGCTCGATGGTCACTTTCAGTCATTGGAGATCAGCTATCAAGGTCCAGATGCTCACTATCATAGCCTTGAGGTTAGTCACCAGGAGCTAGGAGTCCGTTACTAGAGTTTGGAAGCTAGTCACCAGAGTTTGCAGGCTCAGTATCAAGAGTTGCTATAGTAGAGCAGGCTCGAGCCAAAGTGCGGGCTTCCACCTCGGGTCCTCACTAGCCTCTTACATTTGATATCGATTCCCTACTTGATGACTCAGATGCTGGGTGACTCTTCACTCCGGAATGGAACACCGGCTTTCTTCATGCTCCCCAGCCTCCTCCTATATCCGAATCAGTGGATGGTGCTCCTGGAAGACTGGGTGTTGAAGACCTTGAGATATCCACCATGCTACCCTGAGATCCGGTGGGTGGAGATAACGCTTAGGCAGCGCATGCTTAGGAGTTCCCTTTTAGCTTTAGTTTTAGATTCCTCTTTTCGAACCGGACTTTTTAGATAACTTCGCTTTGTAGAATCTTAAAAAGACTTTTGCTTTATGAAAGAAAAGGGGATTTTGGCCTTACGTAGTGCCGGGTCCTCACATGTTGTGTTTTATTTTATGAATATGCTTCCTTGTTTGTGAATGTTTTTCGTATATGTATGAATGAATGTTAATGCTAATGTATGTGGTTAATGTGTGCAGGCAACACCGGTCTTGAGGAATTTTCTTTAGCTCTTTTCCTCTATGATGTCGACCCATAATGAGCACCTTAAGGTCTTTCTCCGCACTGTTCGGGAACCCGATTAGTGAAGGATTGAGAGTTTTGGTCTGCGGGGTCTTCAGTACCTTGCTTCTAGGCCTATGAGTATGGCCTTCATTCGTGCTGCTCTGAAGTTTTGGGATCCCGCCACCCATGTTTTTTTCTTTGCCGACTTCGAGCTTTGTCCCTTGGTTGAGGAGTTTCATGCTATTCAGGGGCTCCCTTTTCCGAAGGAGTTGACGCCAATATCCCCCGCGAGACTGTCCTTCACCTTTCCTTCTTTCCAATTTGGAGGAGAGGATAAATTGAAGGGTTTATGGAACCTAGAGTCCAGTGGGGGCTTTTTGTCAGCTCCCCCTGATGTTGGTGGCTTTCGGGTTGAAGCTATCCTTAGCTGGTGTGAGAATACACCCAGTAGTCATCTAGCTTGGCCTTCAATGGTGACTCTACTTCTTCAACCGGAATTTGTTTGTGGAGTTAGAGCGATTGCGCCTTTCCGCTTGCTGTCAGTCATTGACCCACTCTCTACAAGCCTTTCTCCTACAGCTTTAGCCTTGGATGAGAGTTTGGTCCACCTAGATGCTGCTTCGGTGAATCAGGATTTAGCAGGAAACCATTTTGCTTTACTAGAGGTAATTCTCTTTCCTCATCTCTTTCTTTTGTGATTTTTGTTATTTGTTTAAACGATTGGGTTAACGTAGTTATGGCTATTGGAGAAGCTTCGCTTGACTGTTGATTCACGCTTAGGGAAGGCTCGATACCTCCCTTCGCATTATGGTCCTAGAGGCTTCACCAGGAAGGACCATCATTCGCTGAGCGAAGGCGCTTGGGTCGAGATTCTGGGCTCCTACCGGTCTTTTGAGGTTCGTTGGCTCAACCCTTGGTTGGAGATTCTATTCATGGTTACCGACGTCCATGATTCTGGTGTTTTGCTGATGGGGCTGTTTGGCATTATATCCTATTCCTCTTCTCGTCTGTGCAGGCAGTACAGGCATCATCAACGAGTTCCTCGGTCTCTATGCTCGACATGTTTCCACGACTTCGGTCCTGACACTCCTGATGCTATGCGGAGGCTCTGGGCGTGCTCTCAGGTCGTTATACTGGATTACACTACCCCGGAGACCACCGATACTGACGAATTCTACCATGGATGGCTTGGTGAGATCAAGGTTCTCCCCAATGCTGATCAGCACTTTATGGTATCTCGTGAGTGGGAGAGGGATGAAGATGGTTTGGACCCCCTTCCCCATACTTCGAGGAAGCGCATACGGTGGAATGACTGGCACCCTTAGATCTTATTTGTTTTCGTCATTTGTTTTTTAACTTGTGTTTTTTACTTATTCTTAGATTATGAAATTTTGTCGAATTTTATTTACTTACGATATTCTGCATGCACCCTATTCATATAAACATAAACATAAATCTTTGCAAACATAATACATTTCATTGAAAGACTTTAAAAGGGTACAAGTTTTCCAATGATTTGAGTCCTGCCGCCAGTTAACCTAGAACAGGTTTTCTAACTCGCGATCCCTCTATTCCTCACCTTGTCCCAATTTTCACCTGAGTCGCCCATCAAGGGTTTTCAACTTAGCAAATATTTTTGGTTTTTATACAAGAATGGTCCTAATTGTTGCCCAGATAGCCAAGTGCCATCTGGCAGACTGGTTTTTCTCTCTTTTTTGGTGTACAGTTTTTGTAAATTTATTTCTTTTGCTTTTACACATGGTAGCGCTTGAGCTTATCTTGATTGATTGGATTAACGAACTCGTTTCCATCCATGTCCATGATCTTAGCAGCTCCTTTGCTCAAGATTTTCTTAATGACATACGGGCCTTCCCAGTTTGGGAAAAACTTTCCCCGTTGGTCCATATTTGAGGGTCTTATTTGTTTCATAACCAAGTCTCCTGCTTTTAACGGTTGGCTTCTGGCCCTAACTCGATTGTTGTATGCCCTAGCCATGCGTTGTTAGTACATCTGCAAATGATCCAGTGCCTTTAGCCGCTGTTCGTCAATCATGTTCGGCTGTTCAAATCTGGCCTTTGCATATTCTAACTCTTCTAATCTCGCCTCTAGTAATACTCGAAGCGATTTCACTTCCATTTCCACCGGTAAAACTGCTTCCATCCCATACACTAACGAGAAAGGGGTTTGATTGGTTGGAGTTTTGATGCTCGCCATGTATCCCCATACTGCGAATGGCAACTTATCAGCCCAATCCCTGTAAGTAACAACCATCTTACTCAGGATTTTCTTAATCGCCTTGTTGGCTGCTTCTACCCCCCATTAGCCTATGGCCTGTATGGTGATGACCGGTGGTGCTCGATCCCATATTTCCTCATTAGGTCTAATGTGGCTCCTTGGAATTGAATTCCATTATTTGATACAATGTGATGTGAGATACAATATCGGGCAAATATATGCTTTTCAATGAACTTGGTCATCTTCTTAGCGTTGATGTTGGTGTAGGATTCAGCTTCCATCCATTTTGAAAAGTAGTCGACTGCTCTTTGGCCGAATCTCGCCAATAATGTCGATGCCCCATGCTGAGAATGGCCAAGGAGTAGATAAGCTATGGAGCTCGGATGGGGGTAGATGGCTGATGTCACCGTATATCTAGCATTCATGGCACTTTCATACTTCCGATACGCAATCTATGACCATTGTTGTCCAATAATATCCCTGGCATTGTATTTTCTTAGCCAGTGCTATCCTATTCATGTGTGGATCATAGTCTCCCTCATGCATTTGTCTCATTACCATCAGTGCCTCCTGTTCTGTAAGACATCTCAACAGCATTCCTTCTGATGTTCGCTTGAACAGGTCCCTGTCTACGAGATGGAACTGAGTCGCTAATCTTCGTAATGAGGTTCTTTCAGAGTCTGTTGCACCTTCTGGGTATTCCCTGGTCTGCAAAAATTTGACGATGTCGAAGGACCAATTCCTGATAGCTTGTTGATCCTCCGTTTCCACTAGGCGATAGTAGAAGGATTCTTTGGATGTTTGCAGTACAACAGGCTTGATTGAGTGAGTTCTAGGGCCTTCCCACATTGATGCTAGTGTAGCGAGTGCATATGCCATTTGGTTATCATCCCTGGGCACGTGTTTGAAGGTGCATTTGGAAAATTTGTGTGAGATTTTCCATACTACTTCCACATAAGGACGGAGTGATTCTTCTCTTATTTCCCAATCGCTAGTGACTTGTTTAATCACTAGAGCTGAGTCTCCAACCACCGATACTTCTTTTGCCCGCGCCTTTCGAAGTTCTTCCAACCCAAATAGGCAAGCCTCATATTCTGCCCCATTGTTTGTTACTGGGAATTCCAATCGTTTGGAAAGGGGTATAACTTCATTTTGTGGTGTTATTAATACAACACCTAGGCCGGCTCCATTCCTGTTCATTGCACCATCGATTAACATTTTCCACTATGTACCTGCATCCTTTATCAATGCTGGTTGCTCATCTGGAAACTCTAGATTTTCAACATAATCAGAGTCCAAGGGTTGATTTGCCAAAATTTCAGTGACTGCTCGTCCATTAATGACTTTTTTTGGTCACATATTTGATGTCGAATTTAGATAATATCAATAACCATCAAGAGAGTTTTCCAACCAGTGTTGGCGACTGGCACAAGTACTTCATCGGGTCTATCTTCGCGACGGCTTTTATCCGGTACGATTGGAAGTAATGACGTAGCTTTTTTGTCAACCAAACCATCATTGTGCAGATTTTCTCCACCAAGGTGTATCATGACTCATACTCAAGTAATTTCTTGCTCAAGTAGTACATTGCATGTTCGCTTTTGTCTTCGTGTTCTTGCACCAGCATGGCTCCAACCGATGACTCCTCTATTGCTAGGTATAGGATCAGGGGCTTTCCAAGTTCTGGTGGGCAGAGGACTGGAGGGCTTAACAGGTATTGTTTGATTTTGTCAAATGCTATCTGACACTGGTCATTCCAAACTACTAGTTGGTCCTTTCGAAGTAGTTTGAAGATTGGTTCGCAGATGGTAGTGAGTCTGGCGATGAATCTGCTTACATACTATAGAGACCCCAGGAAAGATCGAAGTTCTTTCTCCGTTTTCGACGTGGGCATATCCCTAATGGCTTTTCTTTTATTAAGATCCATCTCAATTCCTTTTTGGATGACTATATGCCCTAGGAATTTCCCTGATGTAACCCCAAATACGCACTTTTTGGGGTTCAAGCGGAGATTGTATTTCTCGATTTTGGTGAGAAACTTATCTAGGACAGCTAGATGTTCCTCCCTGGTGTTGGACTTCACAAGCATGTCATCCTCATAGACTTCCACCTCCTTGTGGATCATATCATGCAGGAGGGTTGTAACTACTAGCTGATATGTTGCGCCAGTGTTTTTCAAACCAAACGGCATTACCTTGTAGCAGTATATGCCCCATTCAGTGATGAATGCTATCTTGATCTTGTCAATTATTTCCATTAGTATTTGGTTATAGCCTGAGAAGCCATCCATGAAGGAATACATATCTACCCTTGCTGCGCTGTTGACTAGTACATCAATGTGGGGTAGGGGGAAATCATATTTTGGGGAGGACTTATTCAGATCCCTAAAATCCACATGGACTCTGACCTTTCCATCCTTCTTTGCTACTGGGATAATGTTGGCTAGCCACGTTGGTATTCAACCACTTCTAGGAATTTAGCTTCAATCTGCTTTGCCAGTTCAGCCTTGACCTTTTCTGCCCATTCCGGCCTTAAGCGATGTAATTTTTATTTTACCGACTTGATTCGAGGGTCAGTTGGGATGTGATGTTCTACGATCTATCTATCCACTCCAGGCATGTCCTCATATAACCAAGAAAACGCTACCACATATCGTTTAAGTACATTTATGATCTCTCTTTTTTCTTCAGGATTCAAATCATTAGAAATTGTCATCATTTTTGGTGTCTCATTTGTACCCAAGTTAATTTCATTTAATGATGTATCATGAATGTTAAAGATGTTATGTGTATGATCATATGAATGCATGGTGCCGTCAAGTAGAACATCAAACAAGTAAGCAAAATTGTCGTACTTCATTGAATTGGCCTCGTAGGCAAAATTGTCAAAAACATTAGAAATGTTCATTATTACATCATCTATTTCCTTTTCCACAGGCGGAGGGGTTTCAGTTTTTGTAGCAGCAGGTGCGTCAGTGGTAGGTTCTACTTCCTCTATAGAGAATACTTCTGCCAGTGGATCTCCTCTTCCGCTTTCATCAGTTAATGTGTTTACTTCCAGATTGGAATGAGATAACATGGCGAGAACTGGTGGGTATTTGTGTCTCCACCACATGGACATTATGGTGCCTAGAAGATAGCTCTCTATCTAGGTGATGTGCATGATATGATAGTTCATCAAAATCTGGCACATGCCTCCTCTCTAGATGGTAGTGGTACCATTCTTGTGCTCCCCCTATTATCAACCGTACCGTAGAAGGCTCAGATGGTCTTGGTGCCAGTCCCAGATATATAAGCATCCATCGCCGTATGTAGTTGGTGAGCGATTCTCCCTATCTTTGCCTGCACATGAGCAGATCTCGCATAGCCTTTCCTGGGGGTTCTAAGAACGCAAAATCAGTCTGGAATTCTACGGCTATGTACATCCAGTTAACCTTAACCTCCTCTGACTGCATATAATACCATTATCTTGCTACTCCTGTTAGCGAGCATGGGAACAATGTAGCTATCATACTCTGTGAAAGACCCTATGCTCGACATAGCACGTAAAACTTAGATAGATGAGTAGAGGGTGCCTCATTTCCATTAAATATTGTCATTCCGACCAAGCTAAAACTGGCCCTTGGGACTTCCTCTCGTTCTCTCCTTGCCTGATTGCTTGACTCAGACTCAAGTATGTCCATCACATTATCTAGATTCATTCCTGACTCGATTGCCATTACGTACTGTTCACCCTTGATTGTCGATGCTTCCACTAAAAGGTCCACTTTCCCTGAGATATCCCTTCCTACACGGAGCGACGTAGGTTTCTGGCCGGTAAACATTGGCATTCCGGCAAGATTGATCTCAACAGCTTCAATTTTACCTCCGCACCCTCTGCGGTTCGATTCCTCCTCCAACATCTCCAATACTTGATTAGGGTCGCTTCCCGACCCAACCATCAACACAAATTCTCCAAGTCCCTGGGACAAGCATTTAATGACCTTTCACCTTTTTAGCCTGGGGTAATCATTCCCACTCTTGCTTCAAACTTTGGCAAGGGGTTGGTCTTGGTGCTAGGCTTGAGAGTAGGCTCATGGATGACCTTATCAGCCACCAGCTTTTGAATAGCTTTCAGCAGCTCCTTGCAGTTATTTATGCGGTGTCCTATAGTTACATGATAATGACAGTAATTATCCTTCTCTTGTGGCTTGGGAGGTACATGCGTCTTCAAGCTTTTCAGTTGATTGAGTTCACATAACTTGGTGAATAGGAATCCCAAATTAGCAGTATATAGCGAGATGCCATGATATTCTTCCTTTGGCAACCTAACGACGACTACCTTCTCCTCCCTCTTCGACTGTACTACCGGTTGCTTCACGTTCTGCCCCTGCACATGAGTGGCTAAGAACTATTTCCAGAGTTTAGCCATTCCAAGCTGTTGGAGGATACTATTTGGGATCTATGAGAAATCCCCATACTGCGAACTTGGGTTGTACTGCCCCGGACCCTGAAATATCTGAGATGGTCCACCCCAGCTGGGCATGGTGGGTTGATCCACCCCTTGAGTAAGAGAAATGTAATTGGAAGATGGCCTAATTTCTAAAGACCCCATTACCCTTGGTCTGAAAGTAACATACCGCGGCTACCCTTGGAGGAACAGGGTGCCCACCTGTGGCTCATACACTATTTGCGATTGACCCTGATAGAGCACAGGGGCGATTATGCTAGCACTTAGGAACACTGAAGGTCCGCTTGTTAGAGTTGTGCCACCAGCATTCGGCACCACATCATTCGCCCTCTACTCGGGATGCCCAGTTCTAACGTGATGATTGAAGACTGATAAAAACTTGTCACTATTGGCAAAGGCATTCATTGCAATCGCAATCTCAGGGCTCACCGATGATTGGTTGGCTGGTGGGTTCTGACCCACCCCAAGAGTCTACTCATTGGTCACATTCTCTTCCTGTTGATTATATATGTTGCGGAAACTGTGAGGATCGTCTTAATCTGAATCCGAGCTAGAGTCGGTGTACGAAACTCAATCCTAATGAGCCGTGACTAGAGATAGACGGATCAGCCGGCCAGAAGCCTTGTTCCAAGTTTTCTGATAAAGCGGCTTTTTCCTAGCTGACATACACAAGGGGATCGTTAGGGAATGCATGTAAAATCATGATGTGTGATTGATGTGTGAGATGTTTAATGTTATGGCTGCGGAAAAGGGTTAGCGTACCGTGATGTAAGATAAAATTACACACAAAAAAGAACAGAATCATTAGTCCATGCGATGAATGAAGGTCCATTGGTTTTGAGATCCGTATCCTATCCTTGGGACAACGTAAAGTGGAATGATGTAATGAAGTGGCCTAATTACCCATGTGGTGATAGGTCAAAGGTTCGAGAGCTAACTCCCTTTATGTGTGAGTAGTCTGTGTGACGGATTCTAGTGCAAGGTATTCCCTAAATGTATGGAGAAAAATACTGTAAGTAACAGATAAATGAATGTTTTAGTCGTTTTGCCCCTATCGGGCCAAAGTCTCAGATGTCAGTAGACATCATCACTAAAGGTATGTAATGATGCATGAGCAAAAGTTCACCCTACAAGGGTTAGGACATCAACTGGGATATCGTTTGTGTCCAAGTTTACCTAAGGTAGGCTTTTGGTGTATACGGGTGCCCCAGAAGTGTGGTAATTCGGATGCCAAATGGGTATCGTGCCGGGATTTTGGTAAGTTTGTCTTATGAGTCAGATGTCACGTGGACATCACGCAAGAATGTGGGTGAGCGATGCAACATGTTTCTAATTGGTTTCGGGTCATCCTATGGGGACACGGTCTCGAGTACCGACTAAGTTCCTACGTATGAGTGACATCAAACCATGTTTAATATGAGTCTGTGAGTTCAAGTGTCTACACTAAGATTCGTGGTTAACATGGAACATTTGTAAAATGCATGATAAATCGAAAAGCGGTAAACACTTAACACATAGCACACATTATCTTTCTTCCAACCATACAACTCCCGCGCATAAGGTTTTTTGCTAGTCTCTATCCTAAGTTTGGTTCATCTTAGTACCGCAAGGATACTAAGGAGCGCACCTGCAGGAAAATATAATGCATGATCGCGTGTTTGGTTAACACCCTAGGGAAAATGCCTATGACTTATTTACATGAGGGTTTAAAAACAGGTTGCTGATGTAGAACGTTCTTGTTGCACTGAAATACACTCCAAGCCTCTCCCCAAATAGGTTCTAACGAGGGAGGTACATGAGATATGGCAACAAGTGCTCCACTCGCTCAAGCACTATAGTTTCTCAAGGAGGCAGATTAGTACAAGAGAAAGCTTCGCAGTAATAGGGGTACCTTAAACTTATGGGCTAATCCCTTCTACTGCAATGCATTATAATGAATATGTCAAAATTAAAAGATAACAGAATAATGTGATCAATAATTTCCGGCACTTATCCAAAATCTAAAACCTTTGAAAAAAAATAAGTTTTAGAAAAATCCCCGACGGGGTCGCCACTGTGAGCGGGCGACACGGAGCTGTGGGCCGAGAGCGCGCGAGGGATGAGAGGCGAGGTCCACTGGGGTGTTTGAAAAAAGAGGAAAGAAAGTGCCTAGTCGGGGACCCGGGAAAAAGGCGAAAAATGTTTAAGATCAGTTCGAACCCGAATCCACCGTCTCTTAGTGTGGAGCCGCCACTTGGATTATCTCTTTCCAGGAATTAGAGTCCTGTGAGGCTTAACATCCAGGGGACGGCCCACCAAGACACAGAGATTCGGGTCCAAGATAAGTTGCTTACTTCTCATTGGATCACATTAAATTACATCTACAGAAAACTGTTTTCTTTTAATTGCGCATATTCGCACTTAGGTCATTTTTAGAGTTTAGATGCACGGTTCACCTATTAAGAAATAATAAATCATTCACAAAGTGGAAAAATAAACCATCCACAAAACAATAAGTAAATACGGAAAGTAAAAGCGAAAAACGGAAATTACAAGGCTTCAAAAATCGTGGGATGCAACTGCCCGCTAACCTATTAATTACATTTCCCAAAAATCGAAATTACGATACCCGAAGGAAAATTAAAGTCTTAAATATACATCTAATCCTAATCTACCTGCATCCACAAAGTTTAGCACAGGGGATAGCACGTATGTTCGATTTGGAATTCAGCGATGCCCGTATAGCCTAAAAAAAGATCGCGATATGGTGTTTGTTATTTAAATAAAACCATTCATTTTATTAGCACATTGGTTGCTCATTTTAATTAATGAAATTGATCGCATGGTAAAAAGTTTATTCCCTTCGTGGGGGTGTTCTAACATACATCTCCTTTTAATAAAGAAAAAGATGAAGAAGAATTACAACAGTTAAAATAAAATGAAAGAAGCGAAAGTCTTAGGTTCACAGAAGAAATCAGAAGAAGAAATTAAACACTGAAAGCACGGGAATTGCAGTTCTAAGAACTCAGAGGCTTACCCTTACTGAACGAATCTACTTCGAAGAAATCTGATTGGTCTTTGAGAAATCCTCCTCGTCTTTTTGTTTAGGTAAAAAGGTTGTAGTAGAAATTCCAAAAATTGTTCATTTTATTCTTGGAGTTCGAAGTCATTCTAAAAGCTATATTTTTGTTTGATAATTTCGGAATCTTGATCATCAAGAATGACCCGACTATTTATAGAAAAATCTCGAAAAATCTAAAAAAGATAAGTTTTTCCGGCGAGGGGCCTCGCCGGAGAAAAGCCCGACGAGGCTCCTCACCGTGTCCTTGGCGAGGCCTCACCAAGGACGTTGGCGAGCCAGCCTCACCGATCTTGGCGAGGCTTTGCTCGCCAAGTATTGCGAGGCTCCGGCCTGGGATGTAGTCTCCCCGGTTTCCGTTTTCGAACTTTTCTTGTATTTTTGTATTTTTTAATTAATATATTTTTTTATTTTATTATTTTTATATTTTTTATATTTTATTTTTTATTTAGTTAATTAATTAAATAATTTTATCTAAAACGTCCTTCTGAATTAGAGATGAGGAGGATTCCCATTCGGATACGTCAGGATACTCAAAAATTGTGTGGTTCAAGGATAAAATCTCGAAAAAGCCATCATCATCGAACGCGCGAGCTAGTACAAAAATCCCGTGCTCACACAGAATAAGGGAATTTTTCCCGTTGTGAGTGGACCCTAAACGAACACGAGATGTTCGGAGTGGGGCTTGCGTCGTTGCCCCCCGAGCTGAAAGGCTTGTGGCTCGATAGCACATTGGTTAAGCTAGTGGGCGCTAGCGGGCAGCAAGCCTGCAAGCACTGCCCATGGAAGCGCTTGCATGGGCCTGCCGCATATGCCCGTAAGTGCGCACACCCACAAGCCCAACTTGCTAGAAGACCCGGACGTGCGAGTTAGCTTACGGGTCCTAGGGATCCACGGTGCTGACCCTGTTTGGTGGGATGGGATTTTTCCCATCCCAAATTGGAAAAGGAGGGGATTTTTTCACTCACCTCATCTTATAAATAAGCATCCCCTCTCCTTCTTATTCTATACTTCATCTCAACCTTTCTCTCTAAGTTCGACATCTTTTCTTCGTGAGATTTTGCGAGATCCTCCATGAGTTTCTCCAAGCGATGAAGAATTCTTTAGAATGCTCTTTATATTTTAAAGTGAGCCTTCTTAGTTAATATTTTCAGGTTGGTCTTCGAGCGGTCTAACAGCTGCTGTCTACCAATGGGTTCTACCTCAGTGGAGGTTTTAGTCGATGAAGATCCATGTGGATCAATCGTAGAGGCTATCCTATTTTGGAAGCTAGTGCGAATAAAGTTCTGCCATATTTCTCTAAGGTAATGCCGCATCTTAAGGAGAGAGAAGCACGCATCAACTAGTAATGTTCTTAGCTTAAATGCTAGGTTTCTTTTATAAGTTTTATAAATGTATTAGCATCCATAGAATGTTTCAACATAAATTATATTAATCATGGCATGTTTAGGAGATCTTTTAGGTTAATTTTTTGTTTTGAAATTCCACCTTGCAACGTTGTATGTTCAATTACTATCTTGATTAACCAGCTGTGGTGCCAGATCATGTCTTATGCTATGCATGATTGATTATAATATGTTGAAATAATATTTTATATGAATTGATTAAAGTATGCTAATCATGACTTAGGTTTCAATTCCATTTATAGAAAATGATGTGATAACAAGATTAAGGTTTTACTCAAACTTAGTCTAGGTGATTATTGTATAAATTAGTAATGTTTTACCACATGTGTAAATGTTTTAAATTGTGGGTCGTCCCATACTTCACTCAATTAAAGAATGAAATCTTTAAATCATAGTTGTTTACGGTACAACAGATCGAAGTGCCTATGGTTATTTTGGCAAGGATTAGACTTGGCTGCTCATTTACTTTAAGAGGGCCTTTTTACTTGAAAATCTCCATCGGTATTAGGTTCAAATGTACCCAATGGACTTTTATGACTTATTTGATTTCTTATATGGGAATTGGATTCCGCATATGGTTTTAAAAATGTGGTTAATTTGTTAAATTAAAACCTATGAACATAGGTGCAAGAACTTAAACATGGACCTTGTTTGTTTTGCATGCTATGTGGATTCTTGGCATAATGGAATGGTTATGATGTACCAGTCCTGAGCATGTTCCCTTAGACTTAATAATTCCACATAGCCCAGTATTTTTATTATTATCATAATCATATCCGTCGTATAAGACCTAGACTAGGGCGAGACCAGCGGCACCAATAAAATCTCTATAACAAAGTTAAGGCGGTAGATTGTCTTCCCATCATTAATCATGATACGAACTTTATTAGCGAATATAAGGACATGTGTAATATGCTTTTTCTTAACATGTGTTTATTTATGAGACTATATGGGGTTAATACCTTAACCATAATGGGATAGTTATCCATACATTAGAGCTAATGCTCGATTGGAGACACATTTGAGGATTCGTACAAATGGGTATGCACATCTCGAGAAAGAGAACTCAAATGGATTAGAAATTGCATGAGATGCAAATGGATGAGTTCTAAACATGGTTGTCTTATTATGGCTTGACTTGCTGTAGCGGGGGTCATGATGAGTGGCCATGGATGCTACCTACTATGAAAAATTGGTTAGACCAAATTTCATGAATTTAAATAGAAGGGGCTATCTGAATGTTGAGAAAATAGTAGGAGTTATGTATTTAATTAAAGACCTTATATTAAATTCATATACATGTACTAATGTCTAAACGAATTCTATCTTATATCTAGATTGAACAATGAATCCGAACATAAATCTTCGCTCAATTCTTGAAAATAAACTAGATGGTTCAAACTTTTTTTATTGGTTCAAGGCAGTGAGGATAGTCCTCGGATACAAAAGGAAAGCTTATATTTTGGATGAGCCCCTTCCTGATGAACATGATGCTGAAACTGATGCCAATGAACATGAGGTATGGGAAAAGTACAGAAAGGATCGTGAAACAACATCATGTATAATGCAGGAAACCATGAATTATGAGCATCATAAACAACATGAGAGCATGGACCTTGATACCATAATTCTCTATCTTTGTGAGCTCTTCTCAGAGCAGGCTAAGTTTGAGATATTTTATACATCAAAACTCTTATTCGAAATGAAGATGTTGTTGGTTAATCAAGACAGTAATTGAACATGCATAGGTTGCAAGGTAGAAATTCAAAAACTTAAAATTAACTTGAGGATCTCCTAAGCATACCATGATTGACATAATTTAGATTAAAATGTTCCATAGATGCTATTAGGTTTATAAAACGTATAAAAAACCTATCATCTAAAAATAAAAGAATTACCAGTTGATGCATGCTTGATGTCTCTTTTGGTAGCGGTGTTCCCTTTGAGCAATTCTGACGGTACAAGCTTCCAAACTAGGAGAGCCTCTATGACTTGATCCACACTGAACTTCACCGACCAAAACCTCGAAGAGGTAGAACCCATCAATTGATAGCAATTGTTAGACTACTTGTAAATCAACCCGAAAATCCAAATCAAAAGCTCACTTAAACTTTGAGCTTTCTAATAGAACTCTTCGATTTATTTGGAGAAACTCGTGGAGGATCTCACACAACAAAAGAAGAGGAGAGTAGAAATTAGAGAGTAAACAAGCTCAAAGCTTTTAGTGTGTTTAAATAATGAGAGGCATGAAGCCTATTTATAGGAAAAAAAAGAGGGAGTGATAGACTCCCCTTAAAACTCTACATGGGATGGGATAAATCCCATCCCATGTATAGTGGGTCAACAGTGCAGGTATGGATGCTTGAGGGTTGACCCGCGGCTACCACAAAGGAAGCCCTATCGGGCTTGCCTTATGCTACAAGCTGCTACTTGCAGGCTCATGTGCAGGCAGTGCTCATGGCCTGCAGCCCACTAGTGCGCGGGCTATCCCCGCATGCTAGCAGCCCGAAAACCCGTTGGCTTGCAGGGCAGCCACGTAGGCCTCACTTTGAACAACCTGTGTTTGGTTTGGGGCCCAATAGTAATGGGAAAAATCCCTTGCTCGCTTCATGAACCTTTTTCCCTATCTTTTCATTATTTCTGTTAATTATTAACTTGATTAAAATAATTAATAATTCTTCTCGCTGATTTCTCAACTTGCATTTTCGCTACAAACCCAATCCATAGGTTCTTTACATGGTCCGATAAAGATCCAAAGTGTGTGACCTCATAGGATCCCAAAGTATAGAGCCGATAGAGGATAACCTAAACTTAACTTCCCTTCCAGGAACCTTTAGGCTCAGTGTTCTAGACCGTTATAGAACCCGATAGCTCTAGATGATCAAATGGGCTTTCTAGCAAAGGCGTATGATCCTCCGATACTTGGAACATCACGTGCCTATAACTTGATACGATTCTGCAGTAGTAACCAATACAATACACTCCTTCCATCAGGTTAAGTACCATCCAGTTTATTAAGCTTTGATTAAGTGTCAGCTCATGCAATAGTCATAGCTATCCTGGAATTAAACTTGTTCACGAAGAACATTACTCAGTGGTTTTGTATCTTGATCGATTAGAAACCCGTTCCATCAATCTTATACTCTTATTAGAGGTTTATCAATGTGTTACTTCAACAATGGGCCCTAAGGTACATCTCCATTATATTACTATATTAGGAGCGATGGATCCCATCTTGACGACACAACTTACCAATATGTGATCATCACTATACTCGTAATCACCCGTGTCATCCTAATCGCCAGGGTATAAATAAGTATGACCCAAAGTATAGCAACTCCTACCTAAGGTAACCGGTATCTCAGGTGTGAGGATACTCGTATTACTACTACAATAAGACATGACACCAACACATGGATATAGTTATTTTCGAGTGTCTATCTTATGGCGGTCTCCAATGTAATACATTCACATGTTAACTCAAGGTACCACCTTCAACTTGTGAGATCGGTTGCTTGGAACTAATCCAAGGAGTAAGACTACACATGCCAGTCTATTCGCTCCATTGATGTCCAATCTCAATGAAACTACGACTAGGGATATTTAGACTATTCACAGTAACATGCATTTACAGTTCTCACTGCACATAGCTTCCATTATGTCCTTGCACTTTTACACTATGAATTAGTCATGAACTTTGTTTCATCAATGCATAGATAAATATTCAAACATATATGATACCAGTGAGATACAATAAATAGAAAGCATTGATAAGTAACAAAGATGCCTTTGATTATTATTAATAATTCAAAACTGTTTGTACAGTATAGCTAATAAAGACATATCGCCCTAATTACCTCTAAGGCATATATCATGTCTAACAATCTCCCACTTGCACTAGAGCCAATTGGCCATGTGCTTTATACCATACTCGTTAACATGCTGGTTATGCTTAACCTGAGTCAATGATTTGGTTAGTCCATCTGCTAGATTCAGATCCGTTGTGACGTGTTCTAAACTTATTTCTTTTCAGGCTACTATCTCTTGAATGAGATGGTATTTACTAAGTACATGTCCATTTTACAAGAGAGACCGTGGTTCCTTTGCTTGAGCAATAGCCCCATTATTATCATAATAGACTGCTATTGGATTTACAGTGTTGGACACCACATCGAGATCACCAATAAATCCCTTAAGCAAGACAACTTCATTAGCTGCTTCTAAAGTAGCTATGTACTCAGATTCTGTGGTTGAATTAGCAGTCGTATCCTATTTGAAACTCTTCCAAACAACTGGCCCTCCATTAAACATAAATACAAAACCTGACTGGGATTTTTAATCATCTCTGTTAGAATGAAAACTCACATCAGTGTATCCCTTTAAAGTGAGATCACCTTCTCCATATACTAAAAATAAATCGTTAGTCCTGTGTAAGTACTTGAGGATATTTTTAACGGCCGTCTAGTGCTTCTCACCTGGATCAGATTTAAATCTACTTGTGATGCTCAATGTATGTGAGATATCAAGATGAGTGCATACCATAGCATACATGATGGACCCTACCGCTGAGGCATAAGGTATTCCATTCATGCACAGTCTCTCTTCTTGTGTTCTCGAACACTCAGATTTAGAAAGGTTAATCTTATGAGACATAGGGAGATAACCCTTTCGTGACTACTCAAGGTTAAATCTAACCAAAACCTTGTCTATGTATGTACTTTATGAAAGACCTACCAGCCTTTTGGATCTATCTCAGTAAATTTAATACCAAGTATAAAAACTGCTTCTCTAAGGTCTTTCAGGGCAAACTTCTTTGACAACCACGTCTTAACTGTTTAAAGAAAAGGAATATCATTTCCTATTAATATTATGTCATCGACATATAATACAAGAAAAATTATCCCACTCCCACTAGCCTTTTTATATACATAGGGCTCATTAGCATTCGATACAAAACCGATTTCTTGGATTATCTCATCGAACCTAATATTCCAACTCCTCGATGCTTGCTTAAGTCCATAAATGGACTATTGCAACTTGCATACCTTAGAGCCATCGTTATATGTGAAACCCTCAGGTTGTGTCATAAAAACATCCCTGTTTAGATTCCCGTTAAGGAATGTTGTCTTCACATCCATCTGCCAAATCTTATAATCGTAATGTGCGATGATGGTAAGTAGTATCCTGATAGACTTCAACATGGCCACCGGTGAAACAGTTTCATCATAGTTAATACCTTCTTTTTTATTGTACCCTTTTACAATTAGCCTTGCTTTATAGGTAACTATATTACCGTCCATGCCAATTTTCTTCTTGAACACCCACCTGCATCGTGTGGGCTTATTCCCACTTGGAGCATCAACAAAGTTCCAGACTTGATTTTCGTACATGGAGTCCATCTGTGATCTCATGTTTGAAAGCCATTTATTATATTCTGAGCCTTCCATTGCCTCCTTGTAAGTCTTGGGCTCATCATCTTCCACTAGAAAGAGATGTGTATCATCAATGATGATAAAATAGTATCTCTCATGAGCAAGTGGAGCCCGACCTGACCTACGCAATGTCGGTGTTATAATGAGCCATTCCATGCTTACACTATCTTGTGTAACAAGCATAGGTATAATCAATTGACTGTTTGTTTGATATTCTTGAGTACCTAACTCAAGAATGTTCCCACTAGCTTTCGCAAGTATATGCTCGTTCTCGAGGAATTGAGCATTTCTGGAAACAAGGACTTTCTATTCCTTGGCATTATAAAAATTATACCCTATAGTCTCCTTAGGGTAACCTATAAACAAACATCTATCAGACTTAGCACCCAGCTTATATGAACTTATCCTTTTAACATATGCAGGACATCCCCAAACTCTCAAGTGAGAAAGAGTGTGTTTCTTACCATACCATAATTTGTATAGAGTTTGATCAGCTCATTTAGAGGGCACTATGTTTAGTATATAAATTGTGCTCTCAAGTGCATAACCCCAAAAGGATTTGCTAAGTTCTGCTTGGTTCATCATGGACCGAACCATATCGAGTAGAGTTCGATTTCTCCTTTCTAACACTTCATTATGTTGGGGTGCATAAGAAGGTGTCCATTGGGAAAAAATACCATTATCCCTTAGATAATATTGAAACTCCTAGCTTAAGTATTCACCACCTTCAAATAACCATATAGCGAATAATCATCAATAAAGTTGCGAAGTAGACGAAACCCTCATGTGTCTTAACACTCATTGGACCACATACATCGGAATGTATTATTTCCATAGTACTAGTGGCATGCTGACCCTTTCCTTTGAAAGGTTTCTTAGTCATCTTCCCTTTTAAACAAGGTTCGCACATACAATAGGAAGCCCACTCCATTGGGCCTAAGTCTCCACATTTGTGTAACTTAGTTAAGCGAGTCTTGTTTATGTGGCCTAAACGATAATGCCATAAGTAAGAGGATTTCTCATTATCTAATTTCGATTTCTTAACAATGTTCATATTTAGAATTTTTGTTTTAGTATCTAGAACATATATGCCATTCAAAGATATTCCATAAGCATAAAGAATATTGTCACGCTGATTTTGACATTTATGATGAGAAAATAAAATTTCAAATCCTTTTGTTGTAAGAAGTATAACAAAAATAATATTCTTAGTGACAATTAGGCCACTAGGCAAACGAAGGCTATATGTCCCCACAGCTGTTGCAGCAACCCGTGCTCTATTTCCAACTTTTAGGTCCATTTCCCTCTTTGCAAGCCTCCTATTGTTCCGCAATCCTTGTAGAGAATTACATATTTGAGTGCCACAACCAATATCTAATACCCAAGTAGACTCATAGGGATGTAGAGAAACTCTCTATCATGAACATACCTGAAGTAGATGCCCAACTTGGCTTCTTCTTCACTTGTTTAGAAAATCCGAGCTTTGCAATCACGTTTCCAGTGTCTGGGCCTTTTGTATAGGAAACATAATCCTTTAGGTTTCCCCTTTTTAATAACCACATTTCTGACTTTCCTATCAATGGTTTTTAAACCTTTACCTTTAATGCAAGCTTTACTCACCAAGGCACTAGTTCCTCTCGCCATCAGACCTTGCTCAAAACTTCAAAGTTTCTTAATAAACTCAGATGTCTTATCTATCCTCTTTGACATAAGATAATCTTTCATAAAAGGTGAATATTTATCAGATAGGTTCCTATCATTAATTGTATGTCATGTTTGGAATCTATCTCGATTCCTATTTGAGCCAATATTGTCAAATACTATAAGTATTCGATGCATCGCTACTAGGATCTCATCATCTCTCCCAGAGTTATAAAGGAACTTCAAAATTTCATTCCACTCAACTCTCATGCCTGCATGAAGTCCTCTGAGATGAATTACCATGGATTTTAAATCCATACGTTCATGTTATTTCTTAAGCTTCAAGCTCATGGTCTCAAGCATCATAAGTGATACAACTAAAACATCTCTCTTATGCCTAAGATATGCTCCTTTCTCTTGGATAGAAGCGTCAGCATTAGGATTTGATTGGTTCTGGATTATCGAGGACATAATCTATGCTGCTTTTCTTAAGTTCCTTTCTAAAAACTCTGAACTAGTCATCAAAATTGATCCCTGTCAGTTTAGTGTCAAGTATTGGGTGAAAGTTTATGTTTGGATTCATTGTTCAACCTACATATAAGATAGAATTTGTTTAGACATTAACATATGTATATGCATTTAATATAAGATCTTTAATTAAACACATAATTTCCTACTATTTGATCGACATTTAAATAGCCCCTTCTATTCAAATTCGGGAAATCTGGTTAAACCAATTTTCCTTAGTAGGTAGCATCCATAGCTACTCATCATGACCCCTACTAACGCAGGTCAAGTCATAACAATATAACCAGTTTTCCTTAGTAGGTAGATCCATAGCTACTCATCATGACCCCTACTATCACAGGTCAAGTCATAACAATATAACCATGTTTGGAACCTGCCCATTTGCATCTCTTGCAATTGCTAATCTATTTGAGTTCTCTTTCTCGAGCCGTGCGTACCCAATTGTATAACTCCTCAAATGTGTCTCCAATTCGGCATTAGCTCTAATAATATGGATAACTAACCCTCTTTGGTTTACGCACTAACCCCATCTAGTCTCATAACCAATCACATGTTAAAGTAAGACATGTTATACATGTCCTTACATTCGTTAATAAGGCTCGTATCATGACTTATGATAGGAAGACATTTTTCGGCCTTAATATAGTTATAGGGATTTCATTGGTGCCACTAGTCTCACCCTAGTCTAGGCCTTATACGATGGATATGATTATGAAATAATAATTCCAGGCTATTAGGAATTATTAACTCTAAGGGAACATGATTTGACCGGTATATCATAATCATTCCATTATGCCAAGACTCCACATAGCACGCAAAACAAACAAGGTTTATGTTTAAGTTTTTACACCTATATCTACATGTTTTAATTTTAACAACTTAAACCATGTTTGTAAAACCATATGCGAAATAAATTCCCATACTAGAAATCGACTAAGTCATAAACATCCCTTGGATATACTTGAATCTAATTCCAATGATAACTTCGCGGGTAGGAGAGGCCCCCTTGAAGTGAATGAGCAGCCTTGTCCATTCCTTGCCAAAATTACCACGGGTACTTTGATTTGTTATACCATGGATAATTATGATTTAAAGCATTTAACCGTGTGGTCAAATATTGCTAATTTTATATGATAATCAATTAGACTAAGTTTGAGCAAAACCTTAATCTAGTAATAAAATCATTTTCTATATCATGAATTAAAACTTAAGTCATGCATAGCATACTTTAATTAATTCATAGAAAATCATATTTTAACATATTACAATCAATCATGCATAGCATAAGGCAAGCTCTAATACCACTGTTGGTTAATCAAGACAGTAATTGAACATGCATAGTTTGCAAGGCGGAAATTCAAAAACTTAAAATTAACTTGAGTATTAAGCATGCCATGTTTGACATAATCTAGATTAAAATGTTCAATAGATACTATTAGGTTTATAAAACATATAAAAGAAACCTAGCATCTAAAGATAAAAGCATTACCAGTTGATGCGTGCTTGATCTATCTTTTGGTAGCAGTGTTCCTTTGAGCAATTTTCGAAGGTACAAGCTTCCAAACTAGGAGAGCCGCTATGACTTGATCCACACGGATCTTCACAGACCAAAACCTCGAAGAGGTAGAACACTTCGATTAATAGCAGTTGCTATACTACTTGTAAATCAACTTGAAAATCCAAATCTAAAGCTCACTTAAACTTTGAGTCTTCTAATAGAACTCTTCGATTTGTTTGGAGAAACTCGTTGAGGATCTCGCACAACAAAAGAAGAGGAGAGTAGAAATCAAAGAGAAAACAAGCTTAAAGCTTTTGGTGTCTTTAAATAATGAGAGGCATGAAGCCTATTTATAGGAAAAAGAGGAAGGGTGATAGACTCCCCTTAAAACTCTACATGGCATGGGATAAATCCCATCCCATGTATAGCGGGTCAACCTCACAGGTATGGATACTAAAGGATTGACCCGCGGTTGCCACAAGGCAAGACCTAGCGGGCTTTTGCGCAGCCCATACTTCACTCAAGCACTGCCTTGTGGTAGCGCTCGCAGCCTGTCCCTGTATGCTAGCAGCCCGCAAGCTCATTGGCTTGCAGGGCAGCTGTGCAGGCCCCACTTTGAACAACCATGTTTGGTTTGGGGCTTACTCGCAATGGGAAAAATCCCTAGATCACTTTGTTCAACCTTTTTACTTATCTTTTCATTATTTCTGTTAATTATTAAATTGATTAAATCAATTAATAATTCTTCTCACTAATTTCTCAACTTACATTTTCGGTACAGACCCAGTCCATAGGTTTTTTACATGGTCCAATAAAGATTCAAAGTTATGCCCTCATAGGATCCCAAAGTATAGAGCTGCTAGAGGTTAACCTAAACTTGGTTTCCCGTCCAGGAACCTTTAGGCTTAGTGTTCCAGACCGTTATGGAACCTGATAGCTCTAGACGATCAAATGAGCTTTCTAGCAAAGGCGTGTGATCCCCCGATACTTGGAACATCATGAGCCTATGACTTGATCCGATTCTGCAGTAGTAACTAGTACAATACACTCCTTCCATCAGGTTAATTACCATCCAATTTATTGAGCTAGGATTAAGTGTTAGCTCATGTAATAGCCATAGCTATCCTAGAATTAGACTTGTTCAAGAAGAATACCACTCAGCATTTTTGTATCTTGATCGATTAGAAACCTATTCCATCAATCGTATACTCTGATCAAAGGTTTATGAGTATATCACTTCAACAAGGGGCCATAAGGTACATCTCCATTATATTACTATATCAGGAGCGATGGATCCCATCTTGATTACATAGCTTACCAACATGTGATTATCGCTATACCTGTAATCACCTGTGTCATCCTGATCACCAGGGTATGAATAAGTATGACCCAAAGTATAGCAACTCCTACATAAGGTAATCGGTATCTCAAGTCTGAGGATACTTGTACTAATAATGCAGTAAGACATTACACCAACACATGGATATAGTTATTTTCGAGTGTCTGTCTTATAGCGGTCTCCAATGTATTACCCGAATACATTCATGTGTTAACTCAAGTACCACCTTCATCTCGTGAGATCAACTAATTGGAACTAATCCAAGGAGTAAGCCTACACATGTCAGTCTATCCACTCCATTGATGTCCAGCCTCAATAAAACTATGACTAGGGATATTTAGACTATTCATAGTAACACGTATGTGCAGTTCTCACTCCACATAACTCCCATTATGTCTTTGCACTTTTACGCTATGAATTAGTCACAGACTTTGTTTCATAATGTGCATATACATATTCAAACATATATGATACCAGTGAGATACAATAAATAGAAAGCACTGATAAGTAATAAAGATGCCTTTGATTATTATTAATAATTCAAAACTGTTTGTGTGGATCATGTCTAATAGATGCAGGCTGGCACTTGAACACCGCAACATGCTCTTAAACTATTGGGTTATATACAGAAGCTGACTCAATTGAGTTTTGTGATGGACCATGAATTTTGTGTGGATATATTTCTTGCCTCATAAATTGATATTTATTCACAATTTGTGACTAATTATTATATGAACAAGATCGATGGCACACTGCCCAAGTTGGTCAACATGAGAGCCTGAGATTCAAAAGGATCCAGAGTCTTTACTTCTGGTTGAGAAAACCAAACCTTCCAAGGGTGGGTCCCATTTAAGAAAGGGTCTGAGTGCCAAGAAGAAAATCAGTGAGAAGAAGAAATGTAAGAAAGTGACTACAAATGTCTAGTTCCGATGTGGCAAGGCCGACCATTGGAAGAGGAATTGTAAGGTTAAGATTTTTAAACAAGTGAAGAAGAAGCCAAGTGAGGAATTTACTTCAGGTATTTTCATGATAGAGAGTTTCTCTACAGTTCCCTATGAGTCTACATGGGTATTGGGTATTAGTTGTCGTAGTCATATCTGTACTTTTGTGCAGGGGTTGAGGAAAAGTAGAAGGCTTGCAAAGAGGGAAATGGTCCTAAGAGTTAGAAATGGAGCACGTGTTACTACAACAGCTATAGGGACATGTAGCCTTCGTTTACCTAGTGGCCTCATTTTAGTTTTAAACAATTGCTATTATATTCATACTGTCACTAAGAATATTATTTCTATTTCGAGTTTAAGAACAGAGGGATTTGAAATTTTATTTCTAAAAATAATTGTTAAATTCGACGCGATAATGTTCTTTATGCTTGTGGATTATCTATTGATGACATTTATGTTCAATATACTAAAACTAAAATTCTAAATATGAATGTCCACCACTTTTCTACTGATAAGTTTAATGTAATACGGTTCCAGATTCTCGTGAACTGTTGGCTATCAACTGTGCCAAAAACTTGTTCACATATAAAATGTAGGTGTTGTCAATACCCCTTACCACATAGAAAAATGATGATAACTGCAAGAATATAGTTGCGATGTAGTTTTAAAAGATATCGAACCCACAGGGAAGGAACCTGGTCTAAAGATACTAGGGAAGCTTAAAAGTAAATAAAATAAAAATAGTTTAGAGATTTTTGTTACGGGTAGGAACATTAGAATAAAAAGTTGAGTAAATATAGATGTGATAGACTAGAAACTCTATATGAATAGATTTTCACTACGAATAAGTTTAACAGAGAAAACATGCAAGTTTAACAAAGATGTTATGACACACTAGATTATCTAATAGATTTGGTTCTAGATATTCAGGTGTTCAATTATTCGCCACAGAGCTACACATGAAATACTTTTCTAAGTCTAGCGTAAATGAGATAAGACAATTATGAAAACCTGTAAAACATCAATACTATGCTTAGTACGGGTCGCTCTCACATAGCCACATTTTAGCAAGTTACCATTCCAAAAATGTTGGCTCACTAAACAGCGTTATATCACAGATCCAGTGATTATACATGATATTATTAACCCTAAAACTACTCTTAAAATCAACGCCAATGCATATAACTTGATTAACATAAAAGACTTAGCACAAAATACGCATTACGACACATACACATATCATAAACTTTGAAATAGAAAGTATGAGTAGAAAGCAAAGCAAAGTTGTAAGGTATGCAAGTGAAAGCTAAAGTTGATCAAACCGTATCCACTCTTTAATGGGAGTCGTCAATTCCCGCAATTCCTACGTCTGCTTTGAATTCGATCTCGGCCCGTACAAAACCTCCGCTAGGATGCTATTCTTTGCAAATATCAAAAAAATGAATATTGAAGAATGAAAACTTTTATTGATAATGAAAATTTTTATTGATAAGTGATTTGCAAGTACACTTACACAACAATCGCTCGAATATGTAGAGAAATCTAGTGATCGAAACAAGGAATCGAATCACTTAAACATTTTCTCGCTAACACTTAAGAACTTAGGGAATCTAACTATACACACACACTATATTTGCACTCTAATGCTTTCGACACTAATGTTCCACACAGTTTATGCATGAAATTGTGAAGATATGGATCCCTATTTATAGTGTTTGAAGGGTTGTGTCTATCCAAACGAAGAGTCACATCCATTGGTGAAAGATTGCATCTCTTCAATATGATTGGTTGAGAGACTTTGATTTAATCCACAATGGATAGGTACCTTTTCATTATTGGTTGACTCCTGATAAGTGTCTTTTCGTTGGTAGTTAATGGCGGTTGATGGCGGTTGATCATGCTTATCTGGCGGTTGGTAGTTAAGAAGATAATACAAGAAAACCATCTAAGTCGCGACCGCGATAGAAAAGTCACGAGCGTGAATCTTCCTTTAACATATTTCTATTCTAAAGTGACAAGTTTGCGACCGTGAATGATTGTCGCGACAGTGAATGGAGTTTTCTACAGAAATTTCCTTGCAACTTCACTGATCTTCGACAACTGCGATCCTAAGCCAAATCTTTAAGTTCCACGCATCTTTTTGCTCCTTTTTCACTCTTTTTTCATAGAATTCTAGTTTTGATCATTTTACTCCCAAGATTTACCTAGTATTTGCATTTGCATCAAAAACAACTACATACCACGTGAAATTTTTTATATGAAGTATAAAAATGACTCAAACTATAGTGTTTAATGTATAAATTTATCATGATAATAAGTGTAATTATACACTTATCAGCGGCACACTGGGAGTTACTCCTTCAATCGAAGAGGTATCTCTAGTCTAAGGACTTAAGCTCAACTTGCTTAGCATAGATCAGCTTTGTGACAAAGGTAAAAAGGATTCATTTGACTCAATAGGTTGGTTAGTTATTAACTATAAGATTGATTCTACTATACTCTTTTCTCCTGGAACTAATAATATATATATTATTGATTTATCCCTTTGCTCCACTAACATTTGTCATGTATCTTAGGATGATAGTTCATAGCTTTGGCAAAGAATGTTGGGTCATAAAAATATAAACATTCTATCTAAACTAGCCAAAAAGCAATTGGTTATGGGTTTACCAATTATGAGCTTCGAAAAAGATAGGCTTTGCTTAGCTTGTCAACTTGGTAAGTAGGCTAGAAAGTCATTTAGATCAATTAACAATGTAATAACTAAGAGGCCTTTGGAGCTCCTACACCTGGACCTCTTTGGCCATGTTCAACCTATGAGCATTGGTGAAAAGAGATTTTCCTTGGTGATTGTGGATGAATTCACAAGATTTACATGGGTAATTTACTAAGTAGCAATGATGAAAAATTTAAGCATTTGGTCAAACTTAGTAATTGAATAATGGATAAACAAGGAATTAAAATCTATGAAATCCAAAGTGATCATGGATGTGAATTTGAGAATTTTCATTTCGCAGAATCTTATTTAGCGCATTGTATTGACCATAACATTTCTACTCCTTATACTCCTCAACAAAATGGGGTTGTAGAAAGGAAGAACAGAACCATAATTGAGTTGACTCGATCCATGTTGAGTGATAACAATCTACCAAAGTAGTTTTGGGGAGAAGCTATTAACATTGCTTGTTATATCCTTATTCGAATTTAATTCACCCAATTTTGGAGAAAGCTGTTAGACATGATGTGTGCCATAGAGGCAATTAGGTTAATATGTCTTTATTATTTACTAATGTAAAAACAATTTTGGATTATTAATAATCAATAATAAGGCATCTTTATTATATATCAATGATACTTTTTAACTAACTTGCTAGTATTATATATATATGCTATGCAGAGTGAAAACTGTATACACGTGTAACTATGAAAAGTCTAAATGTCCCTAGTCATAGTTTCATTGAGACTGGACATCAACAAAGCGGATAGACTAACATGTGTAGGCTTACTCCTTGGATTGAATCCAAGCAACTAATCTCACCAACTAAAGGTGGTACCTTGAATTAACACATTAATAATTGTACCATGTCTTATTACAGTCGATATATAATAAAGATGCCTTACTATTGATAACAATAATCTGAAATTGTTTATACATAAGTGACTAATAATGACATATCACACTAATTGCCTCTAGGGTATACATTATGTCTAATAAACTCCCACTTGCACTAGCCAATTGCCCATTTGCTTCATGCCATACTTGTTAACATGCTAGTCATACTTAACTTGAGTCAATGTCTTTATTAGCCCATCCACTAGATTCTAATCCGTAGGGATGTATTCCAAGCTTAAATCCATTATTGCAACTATCTCTTGAATGAGATGGTACTTTCTGAGTACGTGTCTGTTTCTCTAATGAGAGCATGGTTCCTTTACCTGAGCAATAGGTCCATTGTTATCACAATAGACCATTATTGGATTTATGATGTTTGACACCATGCCGGGATCACCAATAGATCCCTTAATCTAGATAGCTTGCTTAGGTGCTTAGAAAGTAGCTACATACTTAAATTCAGTGGTTGAATCAGTAGTTGTATCTTGTTTGAAACTTTTCCAAGCAACTGCCCCTCCATTTAACATAAAGACATAACCTGACTAGGACTTGTAATTGTCCTTGTCAGACTGAAAACTCACGCCAGTGTATCCCTTCACAAACAGATCACTTTCTCCATTAACTAAAAACATATCCTTAGTCCTTAGTAAGTACTTGAGGATAGTTTTAACGACCATCTGGTGCTTGTCACTTGGATAAGTTTGAAATCTTCTCGTGACACTCAAGGCATGTCAAACATTTGGTCGAGTGCATACCATAGCATACATGATGAAACCTACCGCCGAAGCATAAGGTATTTCATTCATGCATAGTCTCTTCTCTTATGTCTTTGGAATAAATGTTAATCGCATGAGACATGGGAAGGTAACCCTTTCTTAACTATTCAAGGTTGAATTTGGCGAAACACTTCTTTGTTATGTACTTTGAGAAGGACCTTGCACCCTCCTAGACCTATCATGGTAGATCTTTATACCAAGTATAAAAGCTACTTTTCCAAGTGTCAGCACGGGAATTTGTACCAGCTCGTGCATTCAATGATGATGGCATTTCGGGATATTTATACTCGAATCACATGATTTTCGACCGTCCAACAATCTTCAAATAGGAGTCTTCCTCGTCGCTAAATTTAAAAGGACTTTAATTCAGAAATTAACTAAAAATATAAATATACACACAAAAAATTCGAAAACGCCACCGAGAACTGGATCCGGGGCCTGCCTCATCGATATTTGGCGAGGCACGGCTCGCCAGAAGGCCTGGAAAACCTCGCCAAGGACCTGGCGAGGCTCGATAGCCTCTCTGGCGAGCTCACCAAACTTTTTTGCAACCCCGCCAAACTTTTTTGCCTTTTTTGGATTTTCCGGTATTTTTCTATAAATAGTCAAACATTTTCGGATTGAAGGGGGCTCAAAAATTCAGAGAAAATTCTCTTCTTTAGATAAAAAAAACACAGATAAAAATACTTTCTTTTCTTCTAATTTTTTCTTAGATCTAAAACACATTTGGATCCCAAATTTCTTCATCTTAAAATCAAATTTCTTCATCTTTTTTCCTTCAAATATCCTCAGATACTCTCGGATCTAAAACAAATTTAGAACCCGAGTCTGATTATCTTTTTGGATAAATAAACACTTATTTTTCCAATTAAACTACAATTAACCACAAAAACGAACGAAGAACACTCCCGGGGATCGAACGGGTACGTCAAAGTGGATTCATACTACAAGGGTAAGCCTTTGAGTTCTTAGAACTGCGAATTCCATGCTCATCTTCTGCCTTCATCTTTTTTCTGATTTTATTTGTTGACCTAGGAATTATTTTTATTCCTTATTATTGTAAATTGTGTTGTAATCTCTCCTTCATCTTTATTTCTTTCTTTATTTTTTATTTTTATGTTAGAATAACCCAACGAAGGGAATTAAAATTATTCCCGGATAACAGACCTCACCTTATGTCATGTGATCATTTTCACTAATAAAATTGATCAACATACGTGTAAATAAAAATGAACCAATTTTTATTTAAAATAACAACTTTAAACTGTTGATGTTTTAATTAGGCCACATGGGCCTCGCTAAAATCAAATCGAACATACACGATATCCCCTGTGCTAACCTTTGTGGATGAAGGTTGGGATTTTATCTTTTCCTTCGAGTATTGCATATATTTTTGAGGAAAATGTAATTAATAGGTTAGCAGGCGGTTGCATCCCCCGATTTTTGGAAGCCTTGTAATTTTTATTTTTCGCATTTACTTTCCGCGTTTACTTACTATTTTTGTGGATGGATTTACTACTTTTTCAATACTTGAATCATACATATAAACTCAAAAAATGACCTAAGTACGAATATGCGCAATTAAGAAAATATTATTTTCTAGAGATGTAATATAATGTGATTACATAAGAAATAAGTAACTTATCCCAGACTCGAATCTCTATGTCTTGGTGGGTCATCCCCTAGACGTTAAGCCTCATAGGACTCTAATTCCTGGAAAGAGCTAATCTAGGTGGCAACTCCACACTAAGAGATGGTAGATTTGGGTTCAAACCTATCTAAAATGTTTTTCGTTCTCTCATTCAACATCTTTTACGGGTCCCTGACCTGGTGCACCTTTTTCAAACACCCCGGTGGACCGCACCTCTCATCTCCGTGCGCTCTTGGCCCACCGCTCCGTGTCTCCCACTCACTATGGCGACTCCGCTGGAGATTTTTTCTAAAACTTATTTTTTAAAGGTTTTATATTTTGGATAAGTGCCGAAAATTATTGATCACATTATTCCGTTTTCTCTTAATTATGACATATTCATAATAACGCAATAGAAGGGATTAGCCTATAAGTCTAAGGTACCCCCATTACCGCGAAGCTCTCTCTTGTACTAATCTGCCACCATGAGAAAAGATAGTAATTGAGCGGGTGGAACACTTGTTGCCATATCACATGTACCTCTCTCAACCCATTTGGGGAGAGGCTTTGAGTGTACTTCAGTGCAACAAGAACCTTCTACATTAACAACCCATTTGTAAACCTCATGTAAATAAACCGAAGGCATTTTCCCTAGGGTGTTACCCAACACGCGATCATGCATTATATTTTCTTGCAGGTGTGCTCCTTAGTATGATCATGATCCTAAGATGAACCAAACTTATGATAGAGACTAGCCAAAAACCCTACACACGCGAGTTTTATGGTTGGAAGTTTGGACGTTGCATGCTATGTGCTATGTCCATACTTCTTTCAATTTGTCATTGTACAAATATCATACTAACCAGGAATTTTTGTACAGACACTTGAACGCACACACTTATATGAAGTAATATAACATCTTCTCATCACATACACTTAGGCACAGTTGACACTTTAGATCGTGTCACCCTAGGACAACATAAAACCACTTAGGAATATCACTTACCCCATTTCAGCGAGATGTCCACTTGACATCCCACTAATAGTCTATACATGGAAAACATACCTTCCCTTTACTATATAATGTCCACTTGACATCTGACACTTAGCCCACAAGGGGAAATAATATATCCCACATGTTACCCATGAGATGTCCACTCGACATCCAACTCACGGCCCTTCCGGGGAAATTATACACACTAAAAGCCCAAATAGGGAAAATACCTACCCAAAACCATTTTTCCCACATTAAAGGATATCCTAGTTGATGTCCTAACCTAAGCCCACACGGAGTGAACTTACTTACCTTACCAAATCTCACTATGCCATAGATGGCCTGTTGTAATAGAAATGCTTGGTGTTGCATCGAAGTGTTGCAATTTTCATGAAAAAATTGATCTATTGCTACACAATTGAAAAAGTTATCAAAATGTGATGCAATAGATACAGATGGATGTAAAATACACTTTTGATGGCAACACTTTCCTCTATACTGTTGCAAAAACGCACATGAATAGTGAGATAAGCGGCGGGCTAATCTCCTGCTCATTTATTTAACAGAAATTATTAAATAACCAAATAAAATACAATTTAAAACTCTGAAAAAGTTAGACTTGTTCTCTCGCTACTCTCTTTGGTTTCTCTCTTCAAACAACAAAACCCTACATTTTCCCTCTACCTCAAAATTTCACCACCACCACCACCTCAGGCGACACAACCACCACCTCAAACGATGCTATGCCAAATTCTGTAACTCTCCTTGTGTGAATCTTTAATACCTCTCTTCTTTCTATGATTGTTGCTTCTGTTGACGATAGTGGTAACTTTGATTATCCAGGGGAATGCTAGCTCTGCTTGTTCAAGCTATAAATGAGTATTACAGGTTACCGTGGAAACCTCCGGTCAAGACGGGTCTTCTTGCAGCAAATACACTCATCAATCTGAAGCCTTCTTTCCTCTATCTTTTTATCCTTTCTGGCCATGAGGTTTGGTTCAATCCCTACCTCATTTTTAAGGTACCTTCAATTCACTCCATCATCTCGCTCAATTTATTAATTAGGTTAATCGATTCTTTGTTTTGAGTTGATCCATGGAATTAGGTTTTGTATTCCTCTAGAGTAATCTATACAAGGGAAGGAGGGATGGATTGTTGGAAAGCCTGCCATTATGTTGTACACATTCGATGCTAGCGAGACCTGGCAAAGCATTCCTCTAAGTGCTCAACTTCCTGGAGATATGGTATAATTTTTCATTTTCTTTAATTCTTGGGATATATGATCTTCCTACGGACTAATATCAATTGGTTATTTTACTTAATATTTGTGAAGGTGTATATAAAGGCAACTGGCGATAAAAGTGCAAAGATGGTGACAGACGAGGGTGCCATATATATCACAGCAAATCAGGGCTATAACTGGAGAGCAGCAGTTCATGAGACTTTTTCTGCAACTCTTAGTAGGTAGGCCTAGAGAGCTTCTGCTTAATTTTAGAAAATTTTGTGCACTTCGTACAACGTGTCCTTCAATTTATTTATTCAAAGTTCCTACATAATGCCCCTTGTTGCTTTGCTCTACAATCTATGTTGGGTCATTCTTGGTATATACTATTAACATACAGGAAATGATTTCGAACTCCATCTTCCAATTTTATTATATAGAGCAAACAAGCCTCTTACATAGGCTAAAAAGCAGGTGACAATACTACAAAATCCTCAGCAAATCAAAGATTTTTAATAACTAAGAATTGACCCATTAAAACACCTTTTTTTAGCTAATAAACAACAAGAAAATATGAACTATCATAAATCAATTTTCCAGCAGTCATACCCTGTTTTTCTTATTTGTTCTCTTTTCCCATGTAGATAGTACATGACTAGGCTAAAGCTAACTTATGATGTTCGATACAATATAAAAGTAATTCATATATCTTTTGGTCATTAGGAAAATGATGGAAAATATAAGAAATTGGTGATAAGAAGAGATTTCTTATTAAATTTCAATTGAAAGACTTGTTTTATATCATCCTTATCATGGTTGACTAGGGGTGGAGGGGAGTCAAACTACTTATTAACACAGCTTCTTTTCTAGGAAAACCCATCCAGTCAAACAATGATAGATTTCATGCCTTATATTACATGTCGAGTAAACACCCCGCTACTCAGCCTTATACTTGAGGACTAACCTATCAGAATCTTTTCATGTAGCTTCTAGCCACTGAATTAAGAGGCAACGAAGACATTGGAAATATGTAGCCATTAATTATGAAGTGAAATCTAGGGTGAAGCATAAAGATAATTAAAGAATACTCTTTATCTTGCATTTGATCATTCTCAAACCCTCTAATGAATTCTTGTGTCAAAACTTTATGTTAGAAGAAAATCCTTTACCCAGAAACTTAATTTCTGATTCCCAAGTACTCTCCTTGTATTCAATGGAAATGAATTGGACATCAGCTTGTCTAGTTTAGATTATAGCCATTGAAGTATGGCATTTTGTTTCCATTAATAAGTAACATTAATGGTAGAGAGATGGAAAGCATCAATCACAAAACATTCAGTATCTTGCATTTGTTCATTTTCAAATGCTGAAATGAGTTCTTTTAACAAATATTCATCTTTGAAGTTTGAAGAAAATCCTTTGCAAGAAATTCTTATCTGATTCTAAGGTACTTTCCTTTTCTCAACGGAAATGGAAAATACAATTTTAATTCTAGAATACCAATTGAGTCATATCCTTATTTTCATCATTTCTTATCTTATGTGCGCAGAGATTTGAGATTCAGATCATTTTCCACTGATTAACTCCACTTTTGTTTATTGGAGTGTACAATTATTTTGGATTCTCTAAATAAATTATTCTATTGTTCATAAGGTTCTGATTAGTTAGATTTTTGTATCTCTTCTTTTGTTCCTTTATATTATTTATTATCAATAACTTTTTGGAAAGCTAACTTGAATTGAGTACTCCATTACCTAATATTGTAGCAATCATAGCTGCTGTTTTATGATTTTGATCTACTTTTTTTGCTTTAAATCAATTTGTTCTTTAGAACTGATTTTTAATATTGTGAAATTAAAGGGTTGATTGTGTACGTAGGACATTCGGTTGGCGACATACTCTGCCTGCTGAAAGCAGACATAGGAATAGTATTCAGTTGATTCGTGTATAATAATGCTAAATCCTTTTATTATTTTGTCAGGCTTCAGAATTCTGCAATCAGTTCTACAGGACATACTTCTTAACAATTGAGCAAGAAATATTTATCTTCTTGACTAACACATTACATAAACCTGGCTTCAAATTTCATGTCTTAGTCTTGCAACACTTGTTCGCACTGGTATGTGCACATCTAATCCTGAATTGACTTTTAGAAAAGAGAAACCGCAATTTACATATATATACATGTGCCTTTTTTTTCAGGTTGAGAGTGGTGCTTTGACAAAGCCTTTATGGGATGCTGCAACAGTTTCTTATTCATACCCCAACAATGCAATGTTTGTAAGGGAGTATACCGTTAAACTTTTGGGGTCATCATTCCCCAACATTACTATTTCAGAGGTGAAATAAAACAAATCATAACTCGTTGCTTTTCTTTCTGCTATTATGCCTTGTTGGATGCTGCTGATATGTGATAAATGGTTTAGGTTACCCAATTTGTTACTGGACTGTTTGAGTTGACAAATGAGCTTTCTGCATTCAAGAATCACATAATTGTAAGGAGACTATGAAATCACTTCGAAATTTCATTCATAGTCATTCTCCGGTGTAGTGCAGAAGCAAAAGCAGAAGCAATGAAGATGATTCGTGGAACTGAAAATGTTTCTTCTATCGATATGGATTCGGATATTTAGATTACGAGTTTTAGTTGTATACCATGTATTTTTTTACTTTAATCTTTTTCAAGATTGAATTGTATTAAGAATTATTTAAATTATATAAATATAAATACTTTTTGATTTATATATTTAGTTTATATTATTAATATTAATAATATTGATTTCATGACAAACAATTATGAAA
>CATIWQ010323037.1:0-42528 GCA_949673415.1 Euphorbia schlechtendalii | reverse complement strand
CTTGGCTACACTCGTTTCGTAAGGCTTATCCTCAAATAATGGTGCCAAAAACTTGTTCATGAAAAATGTAGGTGTTGTCAATACCTCTTATCAAATAGAAAAATGATGATAACTGCAAGTATACAATTGCGATGTAGTTTTAAAAGATATCGAACCCACAGGGAAGGAACCAGGTCTAAGGAATAATAAGGAAAGACAAAGTAAAAGAAAATAAAAATAGATTTGAGATCTTTGGATAGGAAGATTAGAATGAAAAGTTGAGTAAATATAGATGTGGAAGATTAGAGAATCTAAATATATAGAATCTTCACTATGAACAAGTATAGCAGAGAAAACATTCAAGTTCAACAAAGATGTTACAACTCACTAAACTAATCTAACAGACTCAGTTCAAAACACTCAAATGTTCAATGATTCGAGTAACACATGAAATAACTTTTCTAAACCTAGCGTAAACGAAATAAGACAATTATGAAAACCTGGACAACATCAATACTATGCTTAGTACGGGTCGCTCTCACAGAACCACATTTAGCAAGTTACCATTCCAAAAATGTTGGCTCACTAAACAGTGTTATGTCATAGATCCAGTGATTATACACGATATTGTTAACCTCGAAACTACTCTTAAAATTAACTCCAACGCATATAAATTGATTAACATAAAAGATTTAGCATGAAATACGCATTATGACACATAGACATATCATAAACTTTGAAATAGAAAGTATAAGTAGAAAGCAAAGCAGAGTTGTAAGGTATGCAAGTGAAAGCTAAAGTTGATCAAATTGTATCCACTCTTTAATGGGAGTTGTCAATTCCCGCAATTCTTGCGTCTGCTTTGAATTCGGTCTCGACCCGTATAGAACCTCCGCTAGGATGCTATTCTTTGCGAATATCGAACAAATGAATATTGAAGAACGAAAACTGTTATTGATAAGTGATTTGCAAGTACACTTATACAACAATCGCTCGAGAATATAGAGAAATCTAGTGATCGAAACAAGGATTCGAATCACTTAAACATTTTCTCGCTAACACTTAAGAACGTAGGGAATCTATCTACACACACACACACACACCATATGTGACTCTTTATTTGCACTCTAATTCTGCACACATACAATCCTACGAAATTGTGATGGAATGGAGCCCTATTTATAGAGTTCGAAGGGTTGCGTCTATCCAAACGAAGGGTTCTGTCCATTGGTGAAAGATTGCATCTCTTCATCGTGATTGGTTGAGAAGGTTTGATATAATCCACAATGGATAAGCACATTTTCATGATTGGTGGACTCTTGATAGGCGTTTGTTCGTTGGTAGTTGATGGAGGTTGATCATGCTTATCTGGCGGTTATTGGTTAAGAAGATAAAACTAGAAAACCTTTCAAGTCATGACCGCTATACACATGTCGCGACCGTGAATCTTTGATTGGCAGACTTCTGTTTTTGAAGTAAATAAATCATGACCGCGAATAATTATCACGAACCGTGAATTGAGTTTTACTAAAAAATCTTCTTGTAATTTCATCGATCTTTGACAGCTTCGATCCTAAGCCAAATCTTTAAGTTCCACGCATCTTTTTGCACCTTTTTTCACTCTTTTTTCATAGAATTCAACTTTAGATCATTTTACTCCCAAGATTTACCTAGCATCTGCATTTGCATAAAAAACAACTACATACCACGTGAAATCTTTTATATGAAGTATAAAAATGACTAAAACTATAGTGTTTACTGTGTGAATCTAATGTGATAATAAGTGTAATTATACACTTATTAATGAGCTTCTTAACTTTGTTTCAGTTATCTCAAGTACAAACAGAGAAGATTTGAATGTTTGCTAGAAGAAGATTGCAATTAGATTGAGAATTTGTTCACACTTTAATTCTTTTGTTAATTCAGCAACCTTCTTCAATGTTGGAAATAATCCTTTTATAGAGGGAGAGAATATTTCCGTTGATCTTAGACCGTTGTTAGGAATTCTGCCGTTGTCTCTCAATCTTATTTCCGTTAGCAATCTGTTAGAGTAGCTCGTTCCTTTTTTACCCCGCGCCATTCTATGCCAGGTTGATTTGGGACCCACTTTGTATAGCAGATACGTATCAGATTAGCAGGTAAGTTTTGTTCTTGATTTAGCAACAACTTTTATCTTGTAGTAGACTGAAGAACAGAGAGTGTAGCGACATTAAATACGAAGTCAGCTTTCTTGACTTATAGCGCCGAAAGTCTAAGTTGACCTTTAGCACTCATCAGAAGATCTTTTTGAGGTTTTGAATCTTGAGTGACCTTCTGAGATATTGAATACTTCATCTGACTTTAATTTCTTCTGAGGATCCACAACTCTGTTGACGAATTCTGGTGCTTCTGAGGAGACTTGCTTATGAACTCAGAACTTACAAAACTTTATTAATCTTGCTTTAGAATCCAACAATCTCCCTCATTTGTTGGTTTTGAGTGAAGTCAAGCACAGGATGTACTTACTCCCTCATACTCCCTTATAGTCTAATGCTTAGGTTCTGATTTAATGATATATAATGAAGTTAATACAACGAAGAGTTGTACTTTGAGAACAAAAGTAAAAATTTTTTATTGATCACAATGGTTTGCAGAGTTTTTACAAAGAATTCTATTACAAAGGTTTTTCCTTAAGTGCTAAGAATTCATCTTGAGTGTCATTCTGCTGATCTATATCCATGGCACTTCTTGAAGCTTGGTTGGAAATCATCCATCTTTCCAAGATGTCCTTTAAGCTATACTTATCTTTCTCCCTCCACTCAGTGCCGACAAGTTGAGAGATAATCTTCTATTCATCAAGCGCAAACCTCTGGACAACATCATGAACAGCTTTTGCATTTGCTTGAAAATGAGGGACTATCTGCTGGATCAGCCTTGTAGCTTTGCTGGGAACAGAAGGAAAGATGCTTTCAAGGATAACTTGGAGAGCCTTCTGATTTTAAATCCACTGAGTGTTGAGCCCATTCGCCAGATGCTGCAGGAACGGAACAATCTCACTATCATGTGAGTAGAAGGTGCCACCAAGTTGATTACTTAATCCATCAATGCTCTTCTGAAGGGCTTTTGAAGTGCTTGCATTCCTTGCCACCATTATATCTCTAGCTTCTTCAATGGTCTTGGTGAGTGCAGTAGCATACTTCTTTAGCTTATCATCTATTTCATCCATGGCCTCATTCTTCTAAGCAAAGGTTGTGTTAGTTATCTTCTTGTGAGAATATTCAATAGCCTTGAAGATCTCAAACTTATGCTCTCTTTTGGAATTCGCAATAGCCTTGAGAGTTTTAGCCTTAGAATCAGTCATGTGCTTCAGCATCTCATCAAGACTACCTTGGATTTTCTCCTGCTACCAAAGACAGAAGACATTCTAAGTCCTGAGCTCTTGGACTTCATTCTTCAGCCCCATGGAGAATTCTGTTGAGGTGCGCTCAATGGTAGTCCCCAGAGTAGATATGACATCAGCTATTTGCCTTTAGAGTACTTCCTTCATCCCGCTGACTTCATCATGAATCATCTCCAGACCCTTTTCACCAATGGCCATCAATTCGTTCAGCTTTTCCAGAGAATCTAAGATGTCAATGTAATTGCTGAGCCTAGTCTCCATGAGTGGATGCAGATGCTAAATAAGTTCAGAGCGGATTTGTGACGAAAGAGGAATCGCGTTAGCCCTTTCCATTATTATCTGTGCTTACTCAGAGATAAGAGATACACTCTAGGCAAGTTGGTGGTTGAAGGGGGCAATTTTGATGTCCACAATGGAGTCATTGAGGCGAAATACCATTGTGAGGAAATCGTCAAGGGTCTTCCCAATGTGATGGAGGGAGTTTACAGGAACAGGAGTATTAGAGTTCACTCCCTCAGTAAGATCACCAACCATCCATCCCTTACTTCCAAGGGATTCATCTCTATAGATTCTCTGTTCAGCAGGTCTGGGGATAAGAGTTAGTGAGCTATTTAGATCCACCAGAACCCTTGGAAAAGAGGAACAATGCTGCTGCTGAGTCTTGGACTCCCTCATGATCTGAATATCATCTTCTTCACTCACATCCTCTACCAAAACTTCCTCATCTTTCTTCTGACCTTCCTCATTCTCATCACCCTCCTCCCTTATATCCTTTGGCCTGATGTTGTGCTTGGCAAATACTGAGCAGGCCATGGCAATGAACTCATCAGTAGGATCTGATGCTAATGGCTGAACACCCCAATTCAGCCACTACAGTCCTCTAAGCTTCCTCCTTATGAAGAGCCGATAGGAATGGGTAATCTTGCTTTAAAGATTTTGCTTCTGAGAGGCATTTTTCATCTGAGGATGCTTCTTCTCTTGAGAATGTTCCTTTTTCTGAGATTGTTTCTTCATTTGAAGAGTCTCATTCTTCTGAGGTTCTGATTTTCCAGGCAGAGTTATCTTACCCGATATATGTCCCTCTTCCAACATTACTCTTCTGCTGAGGTTGGTAGCATTGACTCCTACCAGAACCAATTCTTTCTTAAGCTTCTCAAACTCAGTTTCAAGCTCTCCTTGCCTCTTGTGAAATGCTTTGGTGGAGTTGTCTCTAGCTATATCTTGGATACAAAAGTCTTCAAAGTCTTCTTCCAAAAGCTTCATATGTTTCTTGTTCTTTTTAACCTGCTTATAAATTTGTGTAAGTAGTTGCATGATTTCATCAGGAATATTGAGTTTGGAATTTACATCATCATTCGCCTGAGATTTTTCTTCTGAAGATGAGACTTTCTCTGTGCTACTATGCTAGGATTCAACTGTTGGGTACATGTCATCTCTAGCCATGAAGCATATTTGTGCAGTCTCCTATTATCTGAGGAATCTGCAGTGCTCTCATTGTCGCTATCACTCCATGTTGCCATCATCGCCTTCTTCCCTTTATCGTTTCTTAGCTTTGGACAACTGGACTTGATGTGTCCTTCTTGGTGACATTCAAAATAGGTTATAGGTTTTTGATTTTCACCTTTGATTTTTTCTTTAGACCTTCTGAACTTGCTCTTTGAGAAGTCCTTTTGGAAGTCTGACTTCTGGGAGAAATTTCCTTTCTTCTGGAACTTTTGAGGAGTTCTTGAACTCTTCAACATAAACTTCTTGAATTTTCTGACCAGCATAGCCATATCCTCATCATCTTTTGATGAGCTCTCATCAACTTCTTCTGCTCTCAAGATTATTACCTTTTTTCCTTCTATCTTTGCTTTTTCTTTCTTCTGAAAGTTCTGCATAGAGATCTCATGAGTGATTAAGGAACCAATGAGTTCATCATACCTGTAAGTGGTGAGATATTAAGCTTCTTCTATATCAATCTTCTTAGCCTGCCATTTCTCTATTAGTCTTCTTAGAATCTTCTTCACTTGCTCCTCTTCTGAGAATCTCTTTCCCAATCTTTTAAGCTCGTTGATAATATTTGTGAATCTAGCATTCATGTTTGATATTGATTCTCCCTCTTCCATTTCGAATAGTTCATAAAGTCGTAGATTCTAATTAATCTTTGATTCTTTGACCTTATCTGTTCCTTCATAGGTTACTTTATGTTTTTCTAAATCTCCTTGTCACTCTCACATCTTGAATTTTGTTATATTCTGCAGCATTTAAGGTACAATGTAAAAAGTTAATGGCAGCTGCATTACTTTGTAATTTCTTCATGCCAGAGTCATTATATTCATTCTCTGGTATAGGAGAGACTACCCCATCTACAGTAAATGCAGGAATGTATGAACCATTGGCTATAGCAAGCCATGCATACATATCCTGAGACTGTATGAAATTTTTCATTCTGTTTTTCTAAAATGTGTAATTCTGTCCAAAGAACAGTGGGGGTCTGGAGACAGACAACCCTTTTGGGAGTATCTGTGTGGTCATGTTTCCAAGCAAAAACTTCATACTATTTTCACTCATTTTAATCTTTTACTCTAGATTTGTTAAGTTTATTTTTGAGTTCCTACTCTGATACCAATTATAGGACCTAATAGAGTGATAAAATAGGTCAAAGGGGGGGGGTGAGTGACTCTTTTTCAAAGTTCACTGTATTCTTCAGAAGGTTGCTTCTGAAGATGCTTCTGAGTAATTATTCTTTACTTAGAGTCCCCTTTTTTATATTTAAGTGTTTTAGCTGCGAAAAACGCAAAAATAGAGCAAAGTAAGGAAATATGCAAATAGGGATTTTATCCTGGTTTAACCTCTGCCTAATCTAGTCCTTGGAATCTCTTGTCCAAGTTTTAATTCACTAGTGATTTTTCTTCTGGTGAAAAGTAAACCCTTTACAGCTTAAGACTGAAGTTCCTTCCAACAGTCTTGCCCATGATGAGCTATACCAATACAAGAGTACCGTCCTTCTGTATCTGAGGCTCTAAGCTACTTCTCTCTTAAGTACCTTCCTTATTAGATTGTCAAGCTCCCTCACACTACCCTCAGCTTAGTGTGATTTACAACAGTTTATAGATAAACGACTTTTATGAGCTTCTGAACTTTGTTTCAGTTAGCTCAAGTACAAACAAATAAGATTTGAATGTTTGCTAGAAGAAGATTTCAAGTAGATTGAGAATTTGTTCACACTTTAATTCTTTTATTAATTCAGCAACATTCTTCAATGGTTGAAATAATCCTTTTATAGAGGGAGAGAATATTTCCGTTAATTTTAAACCGTTGTTAGGAATTCTACCGTTGTCTCTCAATCTTATTTCCATTAGTAATCTGTTAGAGTAGCTCGTTCATTTTTTACCCTCACCATGCTTTGCCAGGTTGATTTGGGACCCACTTTGTACAGATAATACGTATCAGATTAGCAGGTAAGTTTTGTTCTTGATTTAGCAACAACTTTTATCTTGTAGTAGATTGAAGAATAGAGTGCTCGATGGTGTTAAATGCGAAGTCAACTTTCTTGACTTTCAGCGCCGAAAGACTAAGTTGACCCTTAGCAATCATCAAAAGAGCTTTTTGAGGTTCTGAGTTTTGAGTGATCTTCTGAGATGTTGAATACTTCATCTAACTTTAATTGCTTCTGAGGATCCACAACTCTGCTGACGAATCCTGGTGCTTCTGAGGAAACTTTCTTCTGAACTCAGAACTTACAAAACATTATTACTCTTGCTTCAGAGTCCAACAGATATTTTGTATAGATTTTTCTTACATGAATAAATAACTTTCTAATGCATTTTCATTACTTTTCAAGATTATTTTGACACAACTTATTCTTCATACTAGTTTCCTACCACTTACCTACTACATTTTTACTAATTTTGACATTTTTTATTCTTCATACTAGTTACATACTAGATTCCTACTGTTTTGATTCAATACTTTCTAGAGTTTTATCTTACATTTTCTAATCACTTTCTACTGCATTTTCATTACTTTTCAAGATTAAGTTGACACAATTTGTTCTTCATACCAGTTTCCTACCACTTACCTACCACTTTCTTACTAGTGTTGACATTTTTTGTTCTTCATACTAGTTACATGCCAGTTATATACCAGATTCTTACTATTTTGATTCAATACTTTGTAGAGTTTTTTCTTACATGAATAAATCACTTTCTAATTCATTTTCATTACATTTCAAGATTATTTTGACACAACTTGTTCTTCATAACAGTTTCCTACCACTTACCTACCACTTTATTACTAGTTTTGACATTTTTTGTTCTTCATACCAGTTACATATCAGATTCCTACTATTTTGATTTAATATTTTTTAGAGTTTTATCTTACATGTTCTAATCACTTTCTAATGCATTTTCATTACTTTTCAAGATTAATTTGACACAATTTGTTCTTCATACCAGTTTCCTACCACTTTCTTACTAGTGTTGACATTTTTTGTTCTTCATACCAATTACATACCAGTTATATACCAGATTCCTACTAATTTCATTCGATACTTTGTATAGATTTTTCTTACATGAAAAAATCACTTCTAATGCATTTTCATTACTTTTCAAGATTATTTTGACATAACTTGTTCTTCATATCAGTTTCTTATCACTTACCTACTACATTCTTGCTAATTTTGACATTTTTTTATTCTTCATACTAGTTAAATACCAAATTCATACTATCTTGATTCAATACTTTCTAGAGTTTTATCTTACATGTTCTAATCACTTTCTACTGCATTCTCATTACTTTTCAAGATTAAGTTGACACAATTTATTCTTCATACCAGTTTCCTACCACTTACCTATCACTTTCTTACTAGTGTTGACATTTTTTGTTCTTCATACTACTTACATACCAATTATATACCAGATTCCTACTATTTTGATTCAATACTTTGTAGAGTTTTTTCTTACATGAATAAATCACATTCTAATGCATTTTCATTACTTTTCAAGATTATTTTGACACAACTTGTTCTTCATACCATTTTTCAACCACTTACCTACCACTTTCTTACTAGTTTTGACATTTTTTGTTCTTTATACCAGTTACGTACCAAATTCCTACTATTTTGATTCAATACTTTCTAGAGTTTTATCTTACATGTTCTAATCACTTTCTAATGCATTTTTAATACTTTTCAAGATTAATTTGACATAACTTATTCTTCATACTAGTTTCCTACTACTTACCTCCTAGTTTCTTACTAGTTTTGACATTTTTTGTTCTTCATACCAGTTACATACTAGATTCTTACTGTTTTTATAAAACTTTGTAGAATTTTATTTACATGTTATAATCACTTTCTAATGCATTTTCATTACTTTTAAGGTTATAATTGTTTGTTTATTGTTATGGAGATAAACTGTTGGCATGTATTTGTGTTATCTACCATACTTTCATAACAAATTTGGCACAACTTGCTCATCCTACTAGTTACTTACCACTTACCTACTAGTTTTAAACAATTGAAAAAAAAATTTCAAAAAAGTATATCATAATGGATGGCGTTTCGAAGATAAAAATGAGACAAATAAAAAACTCTAAAGTAGCATGTAAAAAAAACGAATGGTTTGAGAAATAAGATAAGAAAATTAAAAAACAAATGTCAAAGGTATGTAAGATAAACACAACAACTTTGGAATGTATAGAAGGTAAATATGAAACTTAATTGGTCAAATAAGTTAAGACACAAAACTTGGGCTGAAATTATTCCTAGCTTTCAGCCCATTTATAAAATTTTCCCTTGAATTATTGTGTTTTATGAATTATAAGTATGTTACATCATTTTTTTTCATTTTTTAAACTTTATTTTACTAGTATTATAATTTTTTCTAATCATAGTTTTCATTTTCTATTTTTCAAATCAAATTTACTTTAAAATAATAATATGTTGAATAGTTAAACTTGATCATTATTCATATTCATTTTATAGAATTTTTTAAAATAAAAAAACTATCGAACTTGTGCTAAAAGGGTCTAACGTGGGTAAGCTTGATTATGGATTTTTGAACAAGTTTAAGAAGTAGTTCGATAAAATTTGTAAACTAGTTTGATTATGTTTTACATGATTGAAAATATAATTTTAATATTAAATGGTTAGTTTTCTCCATTATATTCACTTTAAGTTATTGTTTTAAAAATCTCCAAGTTTGTCTAGATTCAACCGATGCGCTATTTTGAGGATTAATGTCTGATTGTGCCTGATGCTTAAACCCCTGTCAACTAACGCCTAAATCCCGCCTAGACTCTGAATAATCCTCGCCTAAGCTTCCGAGAACTCCGACCACCCAAAGACTGGTCTAAGTATATTTACATTCAATTTAGCCCAATTCAATAAAAAGAATATAGACTAATTTATGTATTCTGAATATATCAACTTGGATATTTATTATTTTAATTAATCAATTTATTATTTTAATATTTGTTTATTTGATAACTTTTAAATTTTACTGTTAATTATTAAATTAATTCTAAGTATATAAAAACAAATATTGCACATTCAATATTTGATTTTATTTAAAAAAATTGTATGATTGCATTTATATTAAATCGAAAAGAATATATTCACCTGATACATAACAAATCTTAAATAATTTTATATATTTATTTTAGTTTTTCTATTTTTATTTTGAATAAAATAAACGAACTCCTACGTTAATAAGCGAATCATTCACAACTAAACAAGCCACTCACTTGTGAGTTCGACCAGTGAGCAGCTCATCAACAAAATAATTTGCTAAACAAGTCAAGCTAGACAAGACTTTGAGCTCAAATCGCACAATAAACATGTTAAAAAAAACTTTTGAGGCAAAATGAAACATGTCAAAACTCAGTTTAGTACTTCTAACTAGGCATAATTGCCCAGATGCCCACGAAATTCATATAGCTCTTGTTGTCCCGGCCAAGTGCGTACACAGTTGAACTTGGCCCCTATCCTCGCGGGTTTTTCCTGGGCATGCCCGCTATCCTCGCAAACTAAACACAGCTATGGTTCTTTCTCATCTTCCCCGACTTCACTTTCCCATTTTCACCCGCCCTCCACCTTCCAATTTCAAATATTCCACCTTTCTCAGGCCCAATTCCACCCTCTCAACCACCGAGCCTATACCCGTTTCCCTAATTAACCCCCGCGAATTGTTGGCTCCGGTAGAAGACCCCCAATCCGAAATTTCAATTGACAAGCTCTTTGTTCCGCCTGAGACTGAGGTTTCTCTCAATGATCCAGCTCTTGGTACCAGGATCTTGAAAGGGTCGAACATTGTGTTGAGTAAGTATGCGAGAGATTCTCAGATTAGTCAGGCTGAGTTTGTTAAGAGTAGTGTGAGAACTGAGGATTGCCCCGCCGATGGTTTGCCGGAGTTTGCGCTTGTGGGCAGGTCTAATGTTGGCAAATCTTCGCTTTTGAATTCTATTGTGAGAAGAAAGAAGCTTGCTCTTACCTCAAAGAAACCTGGTTTGTTATTCTTATGCTTACGTGCTTGATTAGTTATATTACAGTTGATGTTTATGGTGTCCATCTATTCAATTTGCTATATATTTTGTGAGCAAGAAATGAACATTTTGAATCTTTAGCTCTATGTATTAACCCAAATAGGAATTTTTAGGCATTTTGAGCATGTGAGAAGGGATGTTAAGTTCAATTTACACTAAACATATTCATAATCATAATCAATTTGCAAGCCTTAAGGCCTGTTCTCCTGGACTTTGGAAATAAGTTCAGCTTGACTATGCATAATTATAAATTTATGCCGAAATACCCAGAAAAAAATACAATTGTCTCATACCATTGAAGCTGAAAATCGATTAGAATATCTGTGGTTCACAAAAGAACTATTTGATTAGTTTTTCTTTTGGTAGTTGAGTATTTTTGCTGTGCTTCTCTAACATTGTTAACTTTGTTGCCTCTTCTAGGGAAAACTCAATGCATAAATCATTTTCGAATCAACGATAGCTGGTATTTGGTGGATTTGCCTGGATATGGGTATGAATTACACCAATTAACATCTCTGTTATACTATTGTCTCCGAGTACCCTTTGATTAGTCTTGGTATTTCAGCCTGCTGTTTTTTAAGGATGTGGCAGTTTATGTTTTCTTGATCTTTTGTCTATTTGCATTTATATCCAAATTGCTCATATGATTTGTTAACTTTCTTTATTGAAACAAGCTGTGAACTCAAATTAGGTACAGTTTGACTGTGCATTCCGAAACTGCTTTATTGAAAAGTTTCATTTCTAAGCTTATCCTACAAGCAGCATAGTTGATTTTGTAAAAAACAAGTCAGAATGTTCCTAATTAAATATTATGAAAGACCAAAATGTGATGTTCAAAATCAAAATATGTAGTTCTATGAACAGTTTGTGGGAGCAACTTATTGGGATAACAACTTGAAAAGCAATACCAACTTATTTTCAGGCCGTGTTCTTATCAACTTATTTTCAGGTTACTGAAGCTAAACTGCAATGTACTTATTTCAGTATTAATTTATAGGTTTGCAGTACTTATAAAATACTGAACTGAATTAGCTGGTAAATAACTGAATTAGTCTGTTTCGGTCAGTTATACCGTAATTTTCCTTCAGCATATTCAAAGCATTGCCTTTTATTCACACCGAGGTAATTCAGAAGGTCAAACTAAAATAGGTCAAACTGATGAATTTTGTTATTTATCCATGTTTCGAAATCGTTTATTGGTAAAAGTCTTTTCTTGCATTTCTCAAGTCATTTGGTATTTAATTGTACTGTAATTTTTGGTCAGAACAGATATGCATCTGCACCCCAAGAACTTCGAACAGATTGGAACAAGTTTACGAAAGACTATTTTCTCAACCGTCAAGCTTTGGTCTCTGTGTTCCTTCTTGTAGATGCTAGTATCCCTGCGAAAAAAATCGATCTTGAATATGCCAGTTGGCTTGGTCAAAACCAGGTAATTTTTCTTTTTCCTGGCTTGAAAACTTGGTAAGTATCAACAACTAATATGTACAAAATGAACTGGAACGTTACTTTCGCGTGAAGTTCAGTTCTAGCCATTCAAACCTGGAATTCTGTAAAAGATTAAAACTGGTCTTTCAATTATAAGTTGTTTTGAGGAAAGAGATCTTTCAAGAAGGTTTACATGTAAACTGTATTGACTTCTTTTTTCAGATACCAATGACATTGATGTTCACCAAATGTGACAAGCGGAAGAAGAGAAAGAATGGAGGGAAAAGGCCAGACGAAAATGTAAAGGATTTCCAGGAGTTGATAAAAGGTTTCTTCACTACAATTCCACCTTGGATTATGACTAGCAGTGTTACCAATCAAGGTCGGGATGAAATACTACTCCACATTGCTCAACTGCGCAATTATTGGCTCAAACACTGAGAATCAAAGTGGCATCAAGAATTTTGTCCCTTATTCCCGTGAGGAAGTATTTTCCATCCTTAAAAAGCTTTGAGGTGTTTGTTTAGAGTTTCAGCATGTGAATCGATAACTGGCAACAAATTCCAATGCTTAAAAACTCCTGAAAGAGGTTGATATCCGATTTGTAGCCTAGTTGATGGTAAGTTTTGATTGATTTACTCGTCTAACTATGACTTGGCTGCTTTGCTGTTCTTTGAAATATGTATAATAGGCTAATTGCTTATAATTTGCAAGGATGTTTAATTATAGAATTCGGAATATATATGATTGGGAAATCGTGATCGTTTTTTTCTTTGATATTTAATATTATCGTATTTGCTCAATTTTTAAAAAAAAAATTAGTGGAGGGTAGTCATCGGTTGAATTGTTTTGAAAAGCTTCTTAGTATGTTTGGTATTGATATATTAATAAGTTTCTCTCACAAGCTTTTTATAGAATTAAATATTTTGGCTTTCGATAGCACATTTGGTCTTTTATACTATGGAATTATAAGCTGTATGTTTTGTTTTTTCGAATTTAAAAAATGGAGTTATTTTTTCTCAAAAAAAGTAGTTTGGGAAAACCAACCTGACATTTAGTGGGGTTGTTAATGAGTCAAATATGTTTCAGTAACCAAATTTAAAAAAATGTAAACAAGATAGAATTGAGTTGAATTAAAGTGATAGAACAGAATTGAATTACGTGAATTACATAAATAGATTAATATATTAATTTCTAATATGATACTTTGCAAACGTACATGAAAACTTTCAAATTAAAAGAAAACGAATATAATAGCCATAATAGCACAAAAACTTCTAATAATATTTATTGTATATATTTTACGTTTTATTTTAATTAAATTATGGTGTAATATATAATTTGTTTTTAAAGATTCTTAATCAATCACTCATGTCAGCTATATCAGAGTTTTTTTCAATTAAAAGAAATTGAATAGCTCGAATAAAACGAAAATCTATGATATTTATAGCCGAAACTGAATCATAAAAACCAAGCAGCGAATATACTAAATTACATCATTTTAGTTGATTATTTCATATAGATTTTGTTTAATTTTATAAGCTAGCTTTGTTTAAGTGTATATAGTTGCATAAACATGCTCAGGAAGGGTTAAAATGGAAATCTATTAAAAGAGGGTTGTTATGTTAATATATTTACGGTTCATGTTTACTCCATTACAAATTAACCCATTTAAAGGTTTCTGAATACATTAAACTCTTCCACCCAAACTTAATTACATGTTCACGTTCATCACAGTTCCGCTTCTCCTCCATGTTCTATCTCTTTCTTTAACCTTCGTTAATGATTTCATTCCTCTTCCATTCGCATCTCCTCCTCCTCCTGGTATTGTCATTGATCATCTTGCCGCCGCTTCTCATCTAGTCTATGCACTTCCATTCGATTTCTTCTTCTTCTTCCTTCGTTCATGGCTTCCTTCCTCTTCTAGTCACATCTCCTCTTATCGTCGTTGCTCCTCTTTTCGTTGCTTCTCCTCTAGTCTCTACGCCAACAAACGTTGCTCTTCCACTTGTTGGCGTTGCTCCTCTAATCGTTGCTCATCTTCTTGAAATTTCTTTTTTGTTCTTCCTTTTCTTCTAGTCCTGTTTGGTTCCATTGAACTTGAAACAATTTTATCGCAAGGAAGAATATGAGTAAAAGAAATAATTCTTTTGATCCTTCTATTCGATTTCTAGCATATTTCTAACATTATGCATTCTCACATGATTTCCAATATGTAAAGTGTTTTACTAGGTTTATAATAGATTTCTAACAGATTTTGAACTGAAATGTATAGTATTTGAAAAAAAAATCTACTAGAATCCTACAAGAAATCTCGTAGAAGACATATGATAACTTGGCCTAGTTTACACCTAGGGCGTGGTTCCCACTCATCCGTCACCTCGTGGCGAACAGGTCCCACCGGGTGATTGGGACAGCAGAGCAAGCCTCCTCTAGCGCAGAGATGCCAGGTCATCTCTGATCGTCATCCAACTAACAAAGGATTCAATACAATTTGGACTCTACCTCTTCAAGCAAGAGACACACTTCAGTTAGGAGTGAGACACTAGTGATAGAGATCACTTCCATCACTAATTAGGCTCTCTCACCCCCTATATATACAAGCCTCCACTGCATAATAGAGGTACACTATTCTCACATTCTCAATTATTACTCTCTGCCTCCTTTCTTAAATCCGTCGCTAACTTAGGCATCGAAGAGGCTACGCCAGTCACACGGCTAATCCCCCATAGTCATCCATGTCTTGTAGATTTTGACCACTATGCAAGGTAGACTACACAAGATCAGTGTTTTAAAAATCGGGCCTAGGCGGAATTTTTAAAAACACCGCCGCGATTTTGTAAAACCGGGCGGTGTTAAACGAATATAAAAAAATTAATATTTTAATAAAAAATAACATAAAAAACAGTGTTTTAAAAATTGGGGCTCTTAGGCGGGATTTTTTGAAACACAGCAGCGATTTTTTATTATTTTATGTTTTTTACATTATTATATATTAAACTGAATTGTTAATGTTATCATTTTATTGTATTAGACTATTAGTATTTATATTATAATAATTATTATGTATTATTAAATATTAAAATAATAAAAAAATTGAATCCGCCTAGGCCCCGCCTAGGCGCCGCCTCCACCTAGCTCCCACCTAGCGCTTTTTAAAACACTGCACAAGATCAACGTTCTGAAGAAAAGTACGTGAGAGATACCTTTTCACACCAATCTATCAGTGGTGCGGTGAGCTTGGAGAAAAAGAAAGTTTTTGTTCCACAAAAAATCAAAACTTTTATTCAAGCGAACGAACACCAAGAACGCCAACCATGGCCAGTGAAACCCCCAACGTAGGAAGTGGAGAAACACAACTTACAGCCACTTCCATCATAGTGAAATACCACGACGACCACATCGTCTCACAGCATATCACACTCCAACGTCCATACCCCACCAGCTACAAATAATGTCACCTTCTTCGAAAGCGTGGTAAAAAATTACAACATGACTCCGGATGACCAAAACCAGATAAGGCTTAACTTGTTTGGCCTTTTGAGTGGCTCAGACGATACGATAATGGCCGGTCACACGGCCAGTGGGACTTGCAACAGCAACGTGAGAAGTTACCCCACGCCGGGACATCCACCCATTTGGCCACATCAATTTCAGCTGCCCAATCCATTCTCAACACCTGGGTTATTCCCACCACCCATCTTTGTCACACATCAACCAAGGTCACCCGTCCTCTGCACTCCTTTGCAGCAAGGACAAATCAACTACCCGCCTCCAGAAATAACGAGGCTAAATGACCGCGAATCCTCGACCCCTTCATGGGCAGAGCTAATGGGACTCGTCAGAAGTCCCGACATCCCCCAGCAGCCGATTCACATCCAATCGCCATACATACAATCTAGTGGTGTCTTCCACCCGACTTACAATCATCTGTGGTACAACGGAGGAGTTCCACCTCCACCTCCTCATCACTCGGCGCCCCCACCGCCATTCCATTCAGCTACTCAGCCACAAGGGCAAGAGAAAAGCTACGTCAATGATTCGGAATTCATAAAGATGATCAAAGAAGGACTAAACCACTTCGCAGTAACCATGCACAAACCCTTGCTGAAGGCATCTTACTCCCCATTCAGCACTAGTATACAAAACGAATCGCTCAACCCATACGTCAAGCTCCCTCATTTTGACAACTACAACGGTGACACGGACCCTCAAACTCACTTAAAATTTTCAAAAATAAAATGGACATGGCACACATCTCCGAAGCCTACGCGTGCCGGTACTTCCAAAACACCTGAATCGGTCTGGCCACCTACAAGTTCGATGCACTACCATCCGGCTCCATAAATAATTAGGAAGAACTCCAACAAAAATTCTGCACCCAATTCATCAACTCAATACTAGTAGGGACATCATCGTGGCAGCTTAACAATGTGAAGCAAGGACATAGCGTATCACTATGAACCTACATCTAACGATTCAACCGCGCTTACCTTCAAGTACGAAACATTGACTTCAGTATAATGAAAGAAGCCATGATAAGAGGAACTCGTAGCAAGCGACTAAGGGTAGAAATCGTTCAAAGGAACCCATCTGACCTCCAACAAATGATGAACATAGCAAAGGGATACATTGAGATAGATGAACTTCAACATCCTATGGATAACCAACCGGTATCAAACAGCCACCTTTGGTTTGAAGACCAAAGATCTAATAGGAGGAGGGGTAGCGACCCAAGAGGTAGCAGCAGAAAAGACTACATAATCCCCATTCCAAGTGGTAGACCGGTATTAAACGCCCCCCTAAGTGACATCCTGGTCGCCATACAAAAGGGTAGCAATAGAAGAAACCTCTGTACCCCAAGGTAACCATCGAATCCCAACTAGGATGAGACATGAGCAAATACTATGAGTTCCACAGGCCAAGGGCAACCACATGAATGATTACCGAGTTATAGCAGACAAAGTCCATCAGCTCATCAAAGAAGGCAAGCTGGAATAGTTCGTCAAAGGAATCACCAAGTGGTTGCATGATGACGAGTTGAGAGATAAAGAGGATAAAAAATCACCTAAGCGGTGAAATAAGGGTGTGGTCCTCATGATCGGTGGCGGGCCTGACTCACAATCATCATCGAAACAACTTAGACAAATGAATTAAAAGTCAAGCGCTAAGGAGGAAGAAGACCTCTTCACCAAGTATAGCATAGTCAAGTGATCAAGACCTGACCCATTCGTAATAGAAGCCGACATTGAAAGCTACACAATCAGATGGGTCATAGTAAACATGGGTAGCTCAGTCAACCTAATCACCAAACAAGCCCTAGCACAACTGCACATCGTAGAAAATTGCATGTTCCCCAATTACTTGCCACTCGTAGGGCTGAGTGGTCACACGGTCCCTACTATGGGACAAGTGAGCTTAGAAGTTGAAATGGGGGACAAAGAGTACAAGTAGCGAGATAAAGTGGAATTCATCATGGTCGAAGTCCCTATTGCCTACAAAGTCATTTTGGGAAGACCATTTCTCGTGGACATCGACTCACTAATCTCAGTGAAAAAGCTAGTAATGAAAATTCCCACCACCCGGGGAGCAGCTATCATCGTTGGAAACCCTTGAGTGGCTCACGAAACATACTTGGCCTGGTTTAAAATCGAACAAGAAGAAGACGAGCTAAAGAAGGAAGACAAGGCTGAGTTGGTTGGTGACCTGGAGATGTATATGATCTCCCTAGAAAGATAAGTGAAGGTAGCCAAAGACCTAGATGGTCGAATAAAGAGCGACATATGCAAAGTTCTCAAAGAAGAACAACATACTTTCTCATGGAGTAATGATGACCTACCAAGCGTCCCCATTGAAGTCATCATGCATAAGCTTGACCTCCATCCCAATGTGAACCTAGCCAAGCAGAAAAAGAGAAACCATGCCCCGGAGAGATAAAGGGAAATTGAGGTGAAAATAAAGAAGCTGTTGGCAGTTGACCATATCAGAGTAGTGCACTACCCGGAATGGCTCTCCAACGTAGTCCTTGTCAAAAAAGCCAAATGGCTCATGGAGGATGTGTGTCAATTTCACTGACCTCAACAAAGCCATGCCTAAGGATAGCTTCCCGTTGCCTAGCATCGACCAGCTGGTCGACTCAACAGCCGGCATTGTCATCTACTCACTCTTAGACGTGAAAGCAGGCTACCACACCAAATCGCTATGTACCCAGATGACCAAGAGAAAACATCCTTCATTACTCATAAAGGAACTTACTGTTACACGGTGATGCCGTTTGGACTAAAGAACATGTGAGAAACAAACCAACGCTTAGTATACGACATGTTTAAAGGTGTAATTGGCCACACAGTCAAAGTTTATGTGGATGATATGATCATCAAAAGTAAGAATGAGGAAGCCCATTCGGAAGACATTCAAGCAGTCTTCAAAACCCTACAAAAGCACAAACTATGGCTAAACCCGGAAAAATGCACCTTCGGAGCGAAAGGGGGCAAGTTCCTGGGATACCTCATATCACAAAGGGGAATTGAAGCAAACCCTGAAAAAATTGAGGTGATCATAAACATGCAACAACCAAAGACTCTTTAAGAGGTGCAAAGGCTTAATGGCCAGATCAACACGTTGGGATGATTCATCTCCTTCTCGGTTAAGAGATGCCTACCATTTTATAAAACCATCAAGAAAGACCAATCATTCAATTGGGATGAAGTTTACCAGGAAGCCTTCAACAATATCAAAACATTCCTTGGATCCCCACCACTACTCAATTGGCCTGAAAATGGTGAGAACTTGTACATGTACTTGGTGGTAACTAACGAAGCGGTTGGATCAGTGTTGGTCAAGGAAGATGGTGAAGGATAATACCCGGTATACTACACCACCAAAACGCTAAGAGGCGCTTAGATAAGATACCCACGAATCGAGATGTTGGCACTAGCACTTGTCTCTACCACCATCCACCTTTGCCCCTACTTCCAAGGCCACACCGTGGTTGTGAGAATAAGCTACCTATTGAAAAAGGTCTTGCAAAGGCCTGAAATATTCGACCGTCTAGCTAAATGGGCTATCCACCTAGGCGAATTCAACAAAAAATTCAAAGTTCGAAAGGCCCTCAAGGTACAAGTGTTAGTAGATTTTGTGACTAAGTTTACAGGACTTAACCCATATGATGCGCCAAAAATAGAAGAGTGGGTCGTGTACGTAGACTAATCCTCGTCGCAAGATAGAGCAAGAATAAGAGTTGTGATTAACGGACCTAAAAAGATTAAGCTCATCTATGCGACCAAGCTAGCTTACCTGATGACCAACAACGCGGTGGAGTATGAGGCAATGATCAAAGGACTCAAGCTCTTTTGAGAAATCTCTCCAGACCGCGTGAAGATCATGAGCGATCTAAAGCTCATATCAAACCAAGTTAATAAGAATTTTGCTACCAAAGAGGTGGGAATTATGAAGTACCTTGAGAAGGTTCAAAAGCTGATAGTTGAGATCGAATCTAAAGTGATTGCCTGAAAGGTAGAACACATATCCCGAGTATAAAATAAAGAGGTAGATGAAACTTGCAAAAGCCACCTCAACAATAGATGCCTGGAAAACACTTCAATGCCCATTTGAGGTCATCCAAACACTGTCTAATGAATCAAAAGATGTCATGCTCCTAGAGAAAGCTAAGCTCGGATGGATGAAATCAATCATAAACTTCTTGGCTCATGGGAAGCTTCCAGATGATAAGTCAGAAGCAACCAAAATAGTAAAACAATCAGCAAGATACGTAGTTATTGACAATCAACTCTACCGGTGATCTCACATTGACGCGTAGCTTAAGTGTGTTACACCTGAAGCCAACCAATATATCATCGTCGAAATGCATAAAGGTGCTTGTGGGTCACATCAGGCTGCTAAAAGTCTCATCCATCCCATCAAGGTCTTTGGCTATTGCTAGCCATCCATGAACCTTGACATGGAAAAATATGTCTAAGCCTGCCATCAGTGCAAAATTCATGCAAGAAAATCCCATGTTTCGCACACCATGTGTTCATCACGTTTCTACTGATAATATAAAAGTTCTAAATATGAACAGGTGTTGTCAATACTGCTTATCAAATAGAAAAATGATGATAATTGCAAGTAAACAGTTGCGATGTTGTTTTAAAAGATATCGATCCCACAGGGAAGGAATTCGGTTCTAGATAGCAAATAGAGTTACAGGATGAAAGAAAATATAATGATTTGAAGTTTTTGATTGGTAAACTAATGAATGGACAATTGCATGAACAGATTAGATAAGATGCAAAAGATATAGATATTCCCTACGAACAAGTGTAGTAGAGTAAAATATGCAAAGTAATCAAGAATGTTTTATGCACTAGATAACTTCAACAAACTCGATTCTAGACGCCCAAATATCCTATAATTCACCCAGAGTAACACATGAAATGACTTTTTTAAATCTAGGGTAGACGAATTATGACACTTATAAAAACCTGGACAACAACAATACTATGCTTAGTACAGGTCGCTCTCACATAGCCATATTTACCAAGTTACCACTCCAATCACAGATACAGTGATCATATACAATCTTGTTAACCTCGAAACTACTCTTAAAGTTAACTCGAAAGCATATAACTTTATTAATATAAGTGACGCAAGATGAAATACTCGTTATAACACATAGACATATCATAAACTTCGAATTAGAAAGTAAAGTAAAGTTGTAAGGTATGCAAGTGAAAGCTAAAGTTGATCAAACCGTATCCACTCTTCAATGGGAGTCGTCAATTCCCGCAATTCCTGCGTCTAATTTGAATTCGGTCTTGACTCGTACAGAACCTCCGCTAGGATGCTATTCTTTGTGAATATAGAACAAATGAATGTTGAAGAATAGAAAATTTTATTGATAAGTGCTTTGCAATTACACTCATACAACAATTGCTCGAATTTATGGAGAAATCTAGTGATTGAAACAAGAATCGAATCACTTATACATTTTTCTCTCTAACACTTTGAACTAGCGAAATCTATATAACTTTTACTCTTTTCAAGGCTATCGCCGCTTCTCTAAGCTACCATCCACCATCATACACAAAATGGTTGGTTTGGAACTATATTTATAGAGTGTGAAAGGTTGCATTTATCCAAACGAAGAGTTGTGTCCATTGGTGGAGGGTTGCATCATCTTCATGTGATTGGATGCAAGATTTCATCCTTAACTTCAATGGAAAGGTACCTTTTCATGGCTTCATTGTCTCCAAGAGGTGTCCTTTCATTTAACAGTTGATGGCGGTTGATCGTTCTTATCTGGCGGTTGGAAGTTGAGAAGAGTTATCCAAAACTGTCACAAGTCGCGAGCGTGACATACATGTCGCGATTGTGAATATAAGTTGGCAACTTTCCACTTGTGAAGAATGAAAAGTCATGATCGTGATAGATAGTCACAGGCGTGATTTGTCCAATCGTGAACAGGAATCACGATCGTGACATGTAATTTTCTTCATGGTTCTTCTTTGCAACTTTGCTGATCTTTGACAACTTGGATCCTAAGCCAATTCCTTGCATTCCACATATCTTTTTGCACCTTTTTCACTCTTTTTGCATAGAATTCCATCTTTGATCATTTCACTCCCAAGATTCTCCTAGTTTCTGCACTTGCATAAAAAATAACTACATACCACATGAAATCTTTTATATGAAGTATAAAATGACTCTAAACCATATCATTTTATGATTGAAAATATCAAGATAATAAGTGTAATTATACACTTATCAGATTTCAGAATCAAGGCCTCTACACAAAGGTAGTCTACCTTCGCAAGAAAAGGAAGACGGTAGTAGAGGAAGACCTCGGTCACCTAAGTCCGACAATTCCATCATGCGCATTGCTAAGAAATTACAAAGGATCAAATTTTAAGAAGAAAAGAAGATTGAAAGCGCCTAGTATCAAAAGAGGGTTAGGAGGTGCCAATCTCTAAGGTAGCTAGCGTAGTATCTCTGTACTTCATAGAGATAAGGGCCACCTGATTTAAGAACTTTAAAAAGTCACAAATGTGAGAGTATACAGGGATGGGGGGATCCCATGACCCATGTCAAGTATTATAAGAAATGTATGGACGCGGCTAATGCCACAGATGCCATGATGTGTAAGATATTTGCCACTTAGTTGGTGGCCCTAGCGATGAACTAGTCTGATACTCTAAAACTAGGGTCAATCAACAACTTTGATGGTTTTGCTAAGAGCTTCATCTTGTAATTCATCATATCACTGCCCCCATAAAAGATGATCTAGGACTTGCAACTAGTCCTTTAGAAGCCCAAGGAATAGCTAGAGGAGTTTGTAGAGAGATTCTAAAAGGCCTCATTGCCAGTTTCAGTATCGAAATATCAGTAGATGCGATGATTGAGAATTGTAGAAGTGTGAACTTGGCAAATGACCTCTCAACAGACTGACCCACAAATTTTCCCCTCTTAATGTAGAAGGCGTGAAAGTGGGTGCACTAGGAAACTCAAAAGAAAACCCAAAAGTAAATTAGCCAGGCTAAGGATGACATCATCCGTCACACAAACCATCAAAGGGGAGATTAAGGCCCAAGATTTGACAAGTAAAGAAAAGATGTCGAGTAGTTTCTCATTCTGAATGCAAAGAAGAATGAAGTTATGTTTTGGATTGAGAGAAATAAAAATGACCTTGAGTACCTACCAAAGTAAGGGGGAACGTCAAACCTTGCACGTATTGGGATTTTCACAAGCAGGCCGGACATGATACGAAGATTGTAGAGAGTTGGCTAGAGAGCGTTAGAGGGAAAGATGAATAGATTTACACGAGGAAGAAGAGATAGAGGTTGTAGGGAACTTGTTTGAGGTGATAACCTAAAGAAGATAAGCGTGGATACAGGCAGCTCGGTCAATGTGATAATGAAGAAGGCTTTTGATGGCCTCAGAGGAATTCCATACCATCTTGTTCAACATCAAGCCCTCTTTATTGGTTTGATCGGTCATGATGTACCGGTATGCAGATTCGCTAACATTTCAATAACAATAAGCGATGTAGAAGGCCCAGCTTCGAAGACATGAGTCAAATTCATTATGATTGATTATCCCCTTTCATACAACGAGATCTTAGGGAAACTATTAATCATAGGATCCAACAAGGTTATCAATTTATTGTACTTTTATTTACAAATTCTGACACACCAGGGCCTAGCCACGACCAAAAGAAGCTACATGCTAGCCCATGAAACTTATCTGGCATCGTTACGAGTTGAGCCCATGGCCATACCAGATAAATAAGATGACGAACTAGAAATACAAGAATAGGTCGAGTCAGCCGATGTAATGTGATCGTAGCACTTGGCGATGAGGAGGAAGTGCAAATCTCACAATCCTTACCCAAGGCAGTGCGAGGGTATTCATCCAAGTGTTGAGGGGTAATAGGGGCTCGTTTATCCAGATTTCGGAGGATATAGTAGGTGTTGATTCAAAAGCGACCGTCACTAAACATTAAACCTAATAGCAAAGCGGTGAAGTAGAAAAGATATAACCATGGCTCGGAGCGGCAAAAAACCATTGAACAAGAAGTGTCTTGGCTCTTGAAAGTGAAACACATTCGGGAGGTTCGGTACCCTGAGTGGATTGTCAATATTGTGTTGGTGAAGAATCGAATGGCTCCTACCAAATGTGCATGGACTTCTTCGACTTGAACAAGGCATGCACTAAGGATAGTTTCCCCCTACCGAGCATCGATGGGCTCATCGACTCCACTATTGACCATGTTATCCTCTCAACCTTGGATGCTGCATTGGGATATAATCAAATACTAATCACCAAGATAGACAAAGAAAAAAAACTCATTCATCACACACGAAGGCATAAACTGCTACAATGTGATGCCGTTTGGTTTGAAAAATGTAGGGGCCACCTATCAGAGAATGAGAAATAAGATCTTCGTAGGAATGATAGACAACGAGGTCAAGATTTATGTTGATGATATGATCATCAAGAGTCACATAGTAGAGGATCATCTTGGGATTTGATGAAAGCACTTGCCATACTCAATAAGTATCGGCAGAAGATGAACCTAGAGAAATGTGTCTTCGATATCTGTGTTGGAAAATTTTTGGGCTTCTTAGTCTCTAAAAGGGGTATCGAAGACAATTCTAACAAGATCAAGGCTATCCTGGAAATAAAGGACCCCGCCTTTGTAAAGGACATCTAAAGTTTGAATGGCAAGATTAATGCGCTAGGGTAGTTCATCTCTTGTTCTGCTCGTCGATGCCTTCCCTTTTATAAATCCTTAGAGAGTAAGAATTTTGTATGGGGGAAGGACTGCAACAAGGCCTTGCAACAAATGAAGAATTTTTTAGCCTTGACTATGTTGTTTAGTAGGTCCTCCAAGGTGAACCCCTGTATTTATATCTCAGTATGTAAATGAATCCATGGGAATGGTATTCATACAAGAGGAAAGGAGTGAGAAATTTCCAGTATACTACAACAATAAGGTGTTTAGTGATGCTAAGATGCACTACAGTAGCCTTGAAAAGCTAGCATATACGATAGTCATTTCCTCTCAGTGATGACGCCATCACTTCTAAAGCCACACAATCATGGTGCGCACTAACACTCCTCTAAAAAAGATGTTGTAGAGGCCAGACACCTCAGGATGATTTGCGGAATGATCTGCTAAACATTCAGAATTTAACCTTCATTTCGAACCCGTGAGCACTATGAAGGCCCAAGTTCTTACCGACTTCCTTGAAGAGGCGCCTTTTGATGTGAAGCATGGAAAAACAAAGGCCAAGTGGAAGATGTACATTGACAGGAGCTCGGACAACGATAGGGAAAGCATCAGCATCCTAGTGCATGATAAGTGTATAATTACACTTATTATCATGGTATTTTTAATCATAAAATGGTATGGTTTAGAGTCATTTTATACTTCATATAAAAGATTTCACGTGGTATGTAGTTATTTTTTATGCAAATGCAGAAACTAGGTGAATCTTGGGAGTGAAATGATCAAAGATGGAATTCTATGCAAAAAGAGTGGAAAAGGTGCAAAAAGATGCATGGAACGCAAGGAATTGGCTTAAGATCGAAGTTGTCAAAGATCGGTAAAGTTGTAAGAAGAATTACGAAGAAAATTATTGTTCATGATCGTGACACCCATTCACGGTCGCGACTTGTCACTCTTCATAAACAGAAATTTACCAACCATTGTACACGATTGTGACATGTGATTCGCGGTCGTGACTTGGGATGGTTATTTATTATCTCTTCTCAACTACCAACTGCCAGATAAGAACGATCAACCCATCAACTTCCAGATGAAAAGACACCTTTTAGAAGTAGACCAATCATAAAAAGGTACCTTTCCATTGTAGATGAGGATGAAACTTTGCATCCAATCATATTAAAGTGATGCAACCCTTCGCCAATGGACACGAATCTTCATTTGGATAGACGCAACCTTTCGTACTCTATAAATAGGGTTCAAAACCAATCAATTTCGTGGCATAGGGCATGACATATGGTGGGTAATGTATAGCAGTGCATAACGTGATAGAGAGTGAAAATTGTATAGATTTCGCTAGTTCAAAGTGTTAGCGAGAAAAATGTATAAGTGATTCGATTCTTATTTCGATCACTAGATTTCTCCACTTATTCAAGCGATTGTTGTATGAGTGTAATTGCAAAGTACTTATCAATAAAATTGTTCGTTCTTCAACATTCATTTATTCGATATTTACAAAGAATAGCATCCTAGCGGAGGTTCTGTACGAGTAGAGACCGAATTCAAAGTAGACATAGGAATTGCAAGTTGTTTGATCAACCGTCCTATTAAAGAGTGGATAGGTTTGATCAACTTTAGCTTTCACTTGCATACCTTACAACTTTTTACTTTGTTTTCTACTTATACTTTCTATTTCAAAATTTATGGTATGTCTATGTGTCATAACGAGTATTTCTTCTTGCGCTATTTATACTAATCAAGTTATATGCTTTCGAGTTAACTTTAAAAGTGATTTCGAGGTTAACAAGATTGTGTATAATCACTGGATCTGTGATTATAACGCTATTTAGTGAGCCAACATTTTTGGAGTGGTAGCTTGCTAAATATGGCTATGTGAGAGCGACCTGTACTAAGCATAGTATTATTGTTATCCAGGTTCTTATAAGTGTCATAATTCGTTTACCCTAGATCTAGAAAAGTCATTTCATATTTTGCTTTGCAGTGAATTATTGAATATTTGGGCATCTAGAACCGTGTTTGTTGAAGTTATCTAGTGTATGAAATCTCCTTGATGATTTTGCATGTTTTCCTCTACTATATGTGTTCTTAGGGAAGATCTATATAGTTTACATTTTCTCTAATCTGTTCATGCATCTATCTATTCATCAGTCTATCATCCAAACCCTCAAATAGATAATTATCTTATTTCTTTTGTTCCGTAGTTCCAGTTGGTCCTTAGAACCGAACTCCTTCCCTGTGGGATCGATATCTTTTAAAACTACATCGTAACTATATACTTGCAATGGTAATCATTTTTCTATTTGATAAGCGGTACTGATAATACCTGTTCATATTTAAAACTTTTATCTTATTAATAGAAGAGTGGGGAATAAGGTTTTTGTTACTGTTACTGAATATAAGACTATCGGAACGAGTATAGTCAAAATATTACAATCAATGCAAGGATCAATAGGAATTGGAATCTAACAAGCAACTTAGCTCAGCTTTCATGCATCCAACAATATCTCCGAATATGAAGCATTAGTACTTGGTCTGCAAATCTTAAAAGCCACTAAGCCGGAAGAAGTTCATGTTTATAGTGACTCAAGGTAGCTCGTTAAGTAATTCAAAGGGGAGTAACAGGCTAAAGGCTTATTAACAAAGCAATGCTTAGACCAAGCAAAGCGACACTTAGAAAAGATTAAATGGGTTGGCACAAAAATCGCAATCACCCAAATCCCACGCGCACTCAATACCGAGGCGGATCGACTTTTCGAACATCTCTCAACCATAAATGAATGAGATGATGGATGTCACTAATCATACCATATTGGATGGACTAAAGACTAGAGTTTACAAAAAGGGCTTTTCTTGGCCCTAAGAACTAAACAATGTGTTGTGAGCCTATAGGACCACCCCTTGCATCGCCACCAATGAAATGCCCTTCCTCCTCACTTATGAGATGAAAGCTATGATCCTGGCGAGTCAGGTGCCTAAGGGCCAACGTTGCTCATCATCTTGAAGGTGCCTCCAATGATGACCTTTTGCTTTGTAACCTGGATGACATAGAGGAGCGAAGAGATTACGCACTGGTTAGCATGGTCTAATACAAGAAATGTATCGCCAATCTTTACAATAAGAAAGTGAAGGCTAGACCTTTTGAAGTTGATAATCTCGTCCTAAGAGATACGATACACTCCCAAGCATGAGAAGGAAAAGGGAAGTTTAGCATCAAGTGGGAAGGACCATTACGCGTCACTAACAAGATCTGCCTCAATACTTACAAGCTATGTACTATGGGAGCAAAAGTGTTATCGAGGATATGGAATGCTACTTCGTTGCGCAAGTTTTACCCAGACTAGTAGATTAGCTGCTTCAATTTTTCATAATGGTTTTCAGCCCATGAATGTAAGAGGCTTTGACTAATTCCCTTTCAACCAATGAAATGACTTGTTCAATCAAAGTTTATAAAAATCAACTTAAAGACCACGGTGCGTGATTTCTATAAACCCCCTCATTATTAGAGTAATTACAACATCTCTAATCTACTTGTAGACTGCGGTGCACGATTTGTATATATCCCCATGGCACGAAAACAACTACAACGATCCTATCTTTTTAAGAACCAAGAAGTGCGATTCTAGTAATCCCTCCTGGACCTCTAGCTTAAATGCAAGGGAGCGATTATAAATCCCCTTCGGAAATCATAAACCCTAAGCTGGCAAAGTGAAGCATATACTTAGAATCCTCTCAGCTCAAGAACGCGAATCACAATCTCTATTTAAAAACACTCCTTCTACTTTGCGGACAATGCAAAATGAAGGGATAAAGCTCATCCTCTATGTTAGCAACACTAGCAATAAAAATGAAGCAAAAGAAGTAAGGCACGGCATTGGGAACATGTTAAACTTATTTAAAGTTGGGCCCAAAAGCCAGACTCATGGTTTACATGGTAATAAAAAATAAAAAAAGAAAAGACAACAAGAAATAAAGAAAAATGAAAAAGAGAAGCCTAATCTATGATAGCTGGATTGTGGCTAGAGTTCCCCTCGGGCTCCTCCCTCGTTCCCATATATAAAATGTTGGAGTGTATGGGCTTTGGAGGGAGTTATCCGAGAAGGTACTCATCCTCAATCCAACGATCGATATCTTAATCTAGAGGAAGGATAATATCGAGCTCGTCTACATCAACCGAGGAGAGATTTTTCTAGGCCATGGTGAGGAAGGCATGGCAATAGATATGATGCTCATCCAACCAGTCCATTTGAGTGTCTTGCTCTTTTGCATTCTACTTTGTGTTGTGATGGTCGAACTTGGCCTGCAATGCCTTTATAGTCACATCCTTGGCATTGGCTTGGTCACACTAAAACTCTAAGCCTTATTTGATGCAAGCCTTCTCTAGCAGCTTCACCTCCAACCTCACTTCCATCTCCTTGAAGCAATCCTCTCCCTCAGACTTGGCCTCCGCAAGCTCAATATTACAGTGTTTCCCCATGCATCTTGAGGAGAAGGTTCTTACGCTCTACCTCAGACTTAGCCATGACTTCGTTCATATCCTTTAGCTCTTTGTCCTTCTCCTCTATCACTGCCTCAACTTCGCAAAAGTCTTATCGGTGGACTTGAAAAGGTCCCACATCTTCTTTGCTTTAATAGCTCGCGCTTCCAATTGGATGGAGGAGTTGGCCGCAACATATGCTGTGGAAGGATTGTCATGCGAAACCTCCAAGGCTCGTCCCACCTTGTTAGATAAGGAGAAGAGCTAAAAATCTACAAGTTAAAAGAAAAAAAAGAGGGAAAAATAAAATTGGGATGTAAAAACAAAGGTAATCAAGCTTACCATAGTAGTGACCCTACGAAGGCATGCGCTGATCTCCCCAGCACCGAGATCATTATACTTAGCCTACTCACTTGGGAGATCCACGTTGCAAGCAGGATTGCAAAGCACTTTGAGGTGTGTTAGAGTGATATCTTCTGCATACGAGCGATGCTAAAGCTGTAAAATAAGGCTTTTTAGCAATACCGAGCAAAATGTTAGAAGAATTAAAGAATGTCTAAGTCAAGAGAATTACCAGGGGGGTCGCACTCTTCGAAGTGCCCAATTGCTCCTCGGTAAGTCTATCTTAGTGGTAGTCACCTCGGTCTGCTTTCTTTTGAGACCCTTCTCGATTACAAGGCTCCCTTAGAAGAGCACCACTGATTGTGAAGTCTTCTACTTTAATGGCACGACAGATTTATCACGCTCCACCATGATCGGCCCGCTTAGAATTAGGCTAGTGTCGATAAGTTGGAGAGGTGGCTCCCCAATAATTGGGACCGACCCCGGAGATACTTTATATTCCCCTCTGCAACAATCTATCATGCCCATGGCTCTTAGAATTGTGGTAGCAGAAAAGGAGGTGTTGGCGCTTTGTTTCCTTGAGCGGGAGCATTACCTTGGGAGCCCCCATCGGACCTTGATTGATCGTTGGACATCTCGCCTTGGCTTTGCGCTTTCTGAGCCTTCTTTAACTCATATATTGTAAGAAGAGTAGGGAGAAATTTAAAATGACACATACCTACAAATGAAGAATAGAACAATTAGTGTCGATAAAAGTATATCATCCTTGGCAGTCAGTTGCATATACTCGTAGTAATCACCAACTAGGTGGCAGAAGATCTCGTTGCACAATCGAAAAAGGTGTGAGGCCACCTTCTAATGGATCATGTGTGGATCCCCCTTATAATCTCAACCTCCCTTAGGCGCTTAGGATACAGTTCTTTCAATATCGCCAAGACAATACGTCACTAGGAATCATGTTCCATTCAGTATCGAAGGGAAACTAACCGTTGGTGTAGAGCTCTTTTTCCCTCTCCCTTATAAGTGGTAGATGAGGATGTATCCAAAATCACTTATCTTTGAAGTCCCTCACGCTATCCTTCTTCCTCACTAGATAAGGCGAGGGAGAGCTCACGACCTACCTATAAACCAACCCACCCTGATGACTCGCATGCGGCTTAAAACATTAGCGGAAGATGATCCCTCTAAGAACGAAGCCTTGATCCTTGCAGATCTTGGCGAGTGTAGCTAAAGTTAGCCAAGAGTTGGGGTGAATTTGCTTCAAGAAGAGCGAGAACTCTCGAAGAATGTAAATGATGCTTACGTTTAGGGGGAGGAGGAAACCCCATTAGATCTATTGGGCGAAGATCGACGTGTACCCTGCGTGAGGCAGGTTGATCATCCTATGATGCTCCTTTAGCATACACGCCTCGACCCTCAGTAGAATTCTCATCAAGGCAAAGGTGTTTAGGGATGCGTTCTCCGAAATAGCTGAGGGCCATAAGTAATCAGCCTTGTCTCTAAAAAGAGGTAGTGGGGCTCGTTTAACAACTGCAACTTGAGAGTCGTGCCTTGTCCCAATCTAAGTAGATCGAAAGTAGACGTGGTTAATAGGGTGGAGGCAGATTTGCTTGGAACATCTCTACGCAGATTAGAAGCTTTAGCATCGTAAGGTGAACAGTGAGCCATCTCAATGTTTAAACTCCGATGAGTTCTAGGGATTAGTTCACAAGAATCCGTCGACACTGGTCCTGTTTGTTCGATATAATGAAACGTGGAAAAAATAAAGAAACAAAAAGAGATTAAAGATAAAGGATTCGAGGAGCTAACCATAAGAAATGGGTTGAAGAAAGTTGGAAGTCTCCTTGAGGAAAAGATCATCGGAAATCGCCTTGAGGAAGGAAAGAATTGTTGCCACAAATCGCCAAAAGCAAGAGAGAGAAAATGGAAGGTGAAATTATGGAGAGAGAAGTGCTCCTTTTATGAGTGATGTTGTGTAAATGCAATCATTGCATCTGTCATGGATTTCAAAGCGTTATGCTTATCTCAAAAGTCATGTCACTTCAACTACAGACACACCAATTACCACTGCCCACTCATGTGTTTATCTCACCATCATCAGCCCTAAAGAGCATCACCTTGATCGAGGGGGACTCTTGATAACACCGAACCCGCTAGTTAGACCGAGCCCCCCAAGTAACCAACTTAGTTTCTTGAAGGAGAACAGACCATGTCGCCTAGCACGCCCTATGCCTCGGCCGTGCCAAGATTGACGTAAGTGTTAGTACAATTGCATAGGAATCTTAGAGACTGTTGGGAGCCAAATTCTAGGAGGAAATGAAGCCACGCCATCGGTTTTCATTCTAGGGCTTTGACCGTGTCAAAACCATGTGCCTTCGTCAGAGCGCACTCATACGACAAGCCATTAATTGGGTGCGTGCTCCCATTACAGATTACAAACCAACAAGAATTGTGGGTGGGCCCCGCTCCACCAAGTGTATACTAACACTATGTATAAACCTCAATCTCCCACGTTTCAGGTACAATTCTCAATACTCCCTCTAGTTACTCTCTTCCCCTTATACGGAAATTAACTTGATAGTTGAAGTGTTAACGCTAGTTCCCCGGCCAAGCATTGTTTTGCAGGTGAATGAAATTTGACCAGAATCCTGTTGGATATCTCGTATGGACATCAACCACAACATGAAGTATTTTGTTTAAAGAGTCTTATTTCTCGTATAAAAAACTAAATTAACCTAGGTGGTAGTTTATGGGAAGAGAGTTTCAACTTCTAATTCTACTTCAATACATTTACAATAAAAACCTTTAATTGTGACTAATTTCATAGCATTATTGATTATTTAACTAAAACTATGTATATAAAATAAAAAAAAACATTTAGCATTCAAAATCATTTATGCCTGTGTATTTCATACATTTAATGGGAAACAAATACTTTTACTTCTCACCTTTTTTTTCAATATTAAAAATCATTTACTAATAGTTACAATTATTTTAGATGAACACAATTTGAAAAGAGCAATAATGAATGAACCTATTACTAGTAGTAGACTTCATCTCATTTGAGAAAATATAATAATTCTTGACTATCCGTTTTTGGAATATCATCCGAAACATTTGAATTCAAATTCCAATTAAGAATACCGCATCATAATGAAAAATTGTATACATACCACATTAGTTCTGCTTGTCAAACTATATATATTATTTCTACATGACTAAAAATATACAAAATAAGATTATACAAAATGCTAAATGATGTATAAGGGTCTAAAATCATGATCCACGACGTCACACCAATTTCATTTCTTTAGTTCAATAATAATGATAAACAAAGTGATAGTTTATTTTTATTTCACGACTAGAATCTGACCCATTACCGATTAATTTGTACTCGGGTATTTCAAAATTCTAATTAAGAGAGTGATCTTCTCAATCAAGTTTACTCCAACATATCCTCATGATTCAGATATGGGTTGATGTTTAAGAAATTGGATTTCACATTCAAATTGGTAATGTAATGATAAGAAATCCACTATTTCATAAAAATAAAGCCTACTAAAAAAATTCAAGTATATTGCAACGTTTGGGAGTATATTGCAACATTTGGAGTTAGGCAATCTCTATGATTTAAGATTAGTTGCAAAGCTTATATATAAAATTTATTTTCGCTTCTCTTTCGAAGTTGTATGAAATGTAAACATAACATTTTTCATGTTTTGAAATGCATTAAGTATAATATCACCTTTTCTTTTTTAATATATTTTGTAAACTTTGTGATACTATAATAATAGTCTAACATTTTTTCAAAATTTTAATACATATTAGTTTATGTTTAAGAAATCGTTCATAAAATGATAATGTCAATGAATCATTCGTTAACATCTAATTCATCTATTTGTGAAATATCGATTAAGTTCATATTTGATAAACCAAATTGATAACCTCAACCTTTAATTAAAAAAGAACTCCATAAAATAATATTAATGTAGTTTTCACATGGAGATTAATAAAGGGAGTTACAAATTTTTTAAAATAAAAATCCCTCAATTACCTACAACGTTAGATGAGGGTAGAGGAGTAGCTGTAGCAGAAACGAGAAGTAAATTATTATAATAATATCAATCACATTAATAAAAACAAAAATATCAAAATCAAATAAATAATAAAAAAAGGGATCACATAAATGTATTTATATGAGATGTTAAGGCATTGGGTCGCCTACTAGAAATTACAAAGCCAAGAAACAAAGAATTGTTCAGAAAACACAGAAGAACAGAACAGAGGAGAAAAGAGCCTTGAGTTGAGTTTGAGTTTTAATTTTTGCCCCAATTTCTTTTCTTTCTTTACTTTCACGCCTTCCCTTTCACACTCTCTCTCTTTCACTTCTCATTAAAACCTTACATTTCCCCATAAATTCTAATCAGTCCTCACCTCAACTTTTCCTTTCATTCACCCCCTCCCGACTCTTTAAAACCCCTTCCCCCTCTCAACAGAGCAAAACAGAGCTTAAAAAAAACACTATCAAGAAAATGGGTAAAAAAGAAGAGGGGATTTTGAGGCAAGTAGAAAGGGCACAAGGGCCTATAATTATAGGGGCAGGCCCTTCTGGTTTAGCTGTAGCAGCTTGCCTTTATAACAATGGCGTCCCTTCTTTGATTCTTGAGAAATCAGACTGTATTGCTTCACTTTGGCAACACAAAACTTATGATCGTCTCAAACTTCATCTTCCTAAAAGATTCTGCCAACTTCCTTTTCTTGATTTCCCTTCTAATTTCCCCAAATACCCAACAAAACAGCAATTCATTTCATACATGGAGTCCTATGCTGAACATTTTTGTATTAAACCCAAATTCAAACAGGCTGTTTGGAAAGCGGAATTTGATATCTTATCCGGGTTTTGGACTGTTCAGACCCAGGATAAGGATTATGTTTCCCCTTGGCTTATTGTTGCTACTGGTGAAAATGCGGAGCCTGTTATCCCTGATATCCCTGGCGTGGATAAGTTCAAAGGGAGGGTTATTCATACAAGTAATTATAAGTCTGGTTCTGAGTTTAAAAACCAAAAGATTTTGGTCGTGGGATGTGGTAATTCCGGGATGGAGGTTAGCTTAGACCTATGTAGGAATAGCGCTATTCCTCATATGGTTGTTAGAAACACTGTTAAGTTCTTTTACTTTAATTTACTGTAACATGATGATCATGGTTAAGAGAACTGGTTGATTGATTAAATTTTGTTTGGTTACAGGTGCATGTTTTGCCTAGGGAGATGTTTGGAATGTCAACATTTGGAATAGCCATGGCTTTGTTGAAATGGCTACCGTTAAAATTAGTTGATAAGTTGCTATTATTAGTGGCTAATTTCACTTTGGGTAATACTGATCGGTTAGGTCTCAGGCGACCTAAAACCGGCCCTCTTCAGCTTAAAAATGTCACCGGGAAAACTCCTGTACTTGATGTTGGCGCTTTGTCTCAAATTAAATCCGGCAAAATTAAGGTCAAACTCTAATCTTACTTTTATTTATACTATGATGTAAAGTATAGTATCTTATTTTAACTCAACTTACTTATAAAAAAAAGCAACTTTAATTATTTCATTTCTTTAAAAAAGTGTAGTATCTAACTGTGAAAAAAATCACTTTTGCTACAAATGACAAATATCTTAATTGAATCTTGCAGTATCTAACTGTGATCAAATTGGAATCTTTAACTTTCTATACAGAAAATAAATATTATTTCCGAGGGTTTGAATTAAAAAAATATATTAGTTTTTACTGGAACTAATTAATTTGTGTTATGATTATGGTATTCAGATAATGGAAGCAGTGAAGGAGATAACAAGAAATGGAGTGAAATTTGTGGATGGACAAGAAAAGGATTTTGATTCAATAATCTTGGCAACTGGATACAAGAGCAATGTGCCTACTTGGCTAAAGGTAAAAATAAATGTAAAAAAATAGAAAAAAAATTATCATTAATTTTTAATTTTAGTCTTATTTTTATCCTTTGTAATGTATGAATCACCTATCATTATCTGGGTTTTGGACAAATGTACAGTGAAGGCAGAAGCCTGCAAAAAAATTTAATTTTTCTCTTCATGCAAGAAAGAATAAAATCAGTTAGGTTCTGTTTGGGGCGCATCCATAATTTTATTTTTTATTCTGTTTTTTTCCATACGAATATACTTGTTTTTTTCTTACTATGATATGTTGCTTTCGTTATATATAGTGTACATCTTGCATTTTTTAAATAATAATTCAAAATGGTTTTAATTCAAATTGGCAGCGATGTGATTTTTTCACAAAAGATGGAATGCCAAAAACACCGTTCCCAAACGGTTGGAAAGGGGAGAATGGATTATACACCGTTGGATTTACAAGAAGAGGGCTGCTAGGAACGGCTTCTGATGCTGTTAAAATTGCTCAGGATATAGCTCAACAATGGAGTTCAATTAAGGATTGCAATAAATCTAGCAATTCCCATGTTATCTTATTGGGAAAAATATAGAACAAAATAAGTCAAGGTTTAAATAAAAAACTAGTATTTGGGTAAATTTGCATAGGTTATGTGATTAGGTTGTTTTTTATGGGGGGAAATTATATTTTGTTCATTAGGCAGGACTAACTCCAGATTTCTCTTATTTTATTTCATTTGCTTTAATTTATTGTTCTTTTTCCAGTTTGTAAATTATCCAATTTTGTAACAAAGGGTTAACATCCACCTCTACCTTCTCATGGATCTTGGTAAGCTTTGTACAAACAATTTTATAAATAAATAAAGGTGCTTTTAGTCCTTTTAGTGTATGGCATTTGTAATTTTCTATTTGTATGTTTGGAATGTTGATCTAACTTGGATTGAGGCTTTGCGTTGTCAAAAAACTTTATGACCATTAAAATTTGCGATCCGTACTAAATTGATGTCATATTTTTGCATTGATACATTTGATTATATAAAAAATTTGATTATATTAAAGAAATTAATCATTTAAAAGTGTGTCTAATACTGACAAATTCTCTTGTTTCTTGTCATTCTAGCTTGGCCAATAAAATTGCAAATTATGTAATCCATTATTTAACTGGTTGGATGTTTAGAGAGTGGAATAAGTCTTTTTCAAAAAGTAAGAATGAATTCACCTCAATGGTTTGAACAATTAAATGGTTAATGTTAAGTTGAGTCCTAAGAAAAGAGATGAATTATTCAAGTAAATTCAATTTCATTATACAACATCTAGTTACTTCATGACAAATGGGACATAAAAATAATATTTAAGATTTGATATGATCCGGCTAGAACCATTATAACTATTACCAGTCAAATTCCAAGTCAGCCTGAAACAGTAACAACTGTATTTTCTTCTCTTTTCTTTTTTAACTTTTTTTGTTTTAAACAATCGAAGAAATTTGTTAAACTAGTAGAGCTTTATTCTCATCATATCTGCTAAAATTGAAAAAATCACAATCTTCTGAATTATCTACAATGATGTTTTGCTTAGATATAAAATAGTATTAATATCAGAAAAGCAGCAAGCACAGATTCATTTAGTACAGAAGATAATATAAATTAATTGAAGATTTATAGAATATAAAAAGTGAAAAATGAAATAATTGAACGTGTATAATGAATCAGAGATGTTACAGAAATGTAATATATATGTACACTGGTAAATATCTAGTTCACTGTGCTAATAAAGTCTGATAAGCAGATACGTTTATTTTCATAAAAGCTGCATCAGATGAGATGATATTATGCATGCTTCCAATTTATAATTAATTCGATTAATTTCCAACAACAAAAAAATCACAGCATAATCTTTTTCACCTGTTCATATGGCATGCAACCACTCTTGCATTTATTATTATTGTTATCATTATCATTAAAAGCTTTTAGTCTTTTACAGAAACAGAAAGAATGAACAAAACGAGTGGAATAGCCAAAGTTACATTTTAAATTTTTAACACTAATCTTGCTATTGGCTTGATTTATTAGCTCCAGCTTTATTTTATTGGGAATTTGATTTTTCTATTATTTTTAAAAAATGATATATTTTACAGAATTTTGTGCGTTATATACCCAATTAAATATGAAGAAATTCAATTTAATTTGATTTATCTTTATTATAATTAATTAAAGCGTTTCATGCAATAAAAGAAATATAAAGTTGAGGATTTCTGATATCACATACTTAAATTTTCATGACTAATTAATGATTTACTGCAACTGCAACTGCAACTAGAAAACTTCAAGTGCTTTAATTAGGTTTTGACTTCTGATATTACCGGTTTATTTAGTAAAAAGTTGACTTCAGTTTCTGTTTGATTTTTACTTTTAAAAAAATGTACTAATTAGGTGATATTACCAGTTTTATTTTGTAAATGTAGATTTCAACTTGAGGTTAAATTTTACTTTTTAAAAATGTATTGATGAGCTCAACTTATATGAGATCTCGGTTTGGAATCGAGAAATCCTAGCTCCGCCATTAATTGATGAAGCAGAAGTGATACTATGAAACTAAAGTGAGAGAGTTAGTTGATAGAAGGAACACAAGTAAGGGTGCTGCATTAGCAGAAATCTATGATCAAACTTTTATTTGAAAACATGTTAAGGTTTTTGCTTTAATGAAGAAAATAACAGCTTTTGGTAGAACTAAAGATGTTAATAAAATACAGTTACTTTGTATGTGGGGACTTTTACACTTAAATTTGTCCTTTTTCTTGCAGATTTTTCTTTCTCCATTTTCGCCAATTCTCTTTTACATCTTCTCTTCATTTAATTGATAGCGATATCTACTTATTCATCACCACTTTAGTATTTTTTTATTCAATACTTCAATATTTCATTAAATTTAACTTTGACGATGAAAGAATAAAAACATTACTCCTTTCTTTTCGTGTATTATTCTCATGTAACTAATGCATTGGGAATCCTTAAACTTATACTTACAAGTTCATTTATCCCTTAACTTTCAAAAATTTCAAAAAAAAACCTCCTAAACTTGTAAAAAGTGCATAAGTGTGCCTCATTTAATATCATGTGTCATTTTTTAGGTTAGATAAATGATATTTTTGAAAAATCAAACTAATTGAAAATAGACACATGGAATTAGTGAGACAAATTGATGTACTTTTTATTGTTCACGGGTTTAATTGAAAGTTCAAGGGTTAAATGAATGTTTAGGGACAAGTTATGATCTTAAATATGATACCCGATTTCTTATTACTACCTTGTAATTTTGTTATTTTTCTCGGTGTTAGCAAGTCCGGTTTTGACATTTTTGGATCCTCTGACAAACAATACGTGGAAGAATTAATAGTAGACCCATTTAAAAAAATTTGTAACAATAAAAAAAATATAAAATTGGGAATCCAATTCAAATAATAATTAACTATATAAATGAGGAAAATGCATTTAAACAAATAAGGAGTAAAAACAATTAAAATTCAACATGTATTGTATTATGATCCCTTTAGAAATATATTAGAGCTTTTGATAAAAAAAATAACAATTTTATTTTTTTCACGTTTGAAGTTAGAACTAAAAAATGGGCTCCTCCGAGTTATGGTTCTTAAACGGTCACAACGGTAGCCTACTTCAGTGTCAGAGTGTTAGTTGTTGTAGGATAGAAGATTTGTTCTTGTCAACTTTGAATCATGTCCTGAACTGAATTTAACTTATCAACTTAATTCAATAAATATAAAGTATTCGTTATTAAATTATATCCTTAGTTGAATTGATTAAAAGTTAAAAACAATATCCTTGATTTCACTCCCATTTACCAAATCCTCTAACTCAAGCCTTGTAACTAGACCTCCACGTCAGGCGGGCTGGGTCAGGTTCAGGTCGAGCTTGGTTGGGCGTTTGAATTACAAATCAAGGGTTATTTTTTTATTTGCCATATTTTATTATAAAATTTGGAATATACAAATCTTTAATTTTGCAAAATTTAAAAAGAAAGAATCTTTTACCATTTTTTATGTTGACTTTGTCAACGTTTATTACTACATTCTCTCTCTTATTTAATTTGAATTTCATAACTTCAATCGTTCATATTTCACAAACCGTTGATTTTTTCGAATCGATGTTTTGAAATATTTTTTTCACCTTATTTTTATCTTTTAAATGGCATACACTTTAATTTTTTCCGAAAAAAATGTTTCGCAATCTCATACAATATATAATTGTGGTATAATGTCCCTTTTTACTGCCTTTTCATGAAGGCGTTATACATGGTATAGAGTTGTATAATGAATTTATATAGGTTTTTAATCTCCTTTATGCTCATAACAATATTGATTTTTCCCATAAAAATTGTGGCATGAAGACCTTAAACTTTGTATGAAAGCTCTTATACATTGTATAATAGTGGTTATGTTTACAACAAAACTCACATTCTATTATAAAAAATAATTTATCATATTGTTATAAATAGTATAATAGTTGTATAATACCCGTTTTTACTGTTTTTTTCATGAAAGCGTTATACATGATATAAGAGTTATATAGTCTTTTTTAAAATACATTATACCAATTTTATACATTATATAACATCTTCAAGAAAAATAATATTTTTTTATACAATTATTAGACTATGTATAAGATTGCGATAATTTTTTTTATTTTTACGTAAAAATCAAAGTATATGTCATTTTAAAGATAATATTAAGACGAACAAAATATTTTAAAGTGTCGATTCAAACAATCAACAGTTTATGAGATATGAAAGTTTGAAGTTGCGAAATTCAAATTAAATAAAAAAGGGAAAATAGTTACAAAGGATGACAAAGTCAACATAAAAAAGGTAAAAGTAAAAAAAGAATTTAATAAAATGGCAAAGTGAATATTAATTCTTCATTATTGTAAAAACAATAAAATCTAACTTTTTTGGGTATATGATTTAATTATACAAAAATCAACCCAAACCCATACTTTAGAACTTCGAGCTCCGATTAGGCCCAGGCCGAGCTTTCAATGTCATTCTCAAACCAACCCAAGCCCATGAGTAATATTTTTTATAATTTTTATTATAATGAAAAAATAACAAAATATACATGTCTTTATACATACATACATACATACATATACTCACACACACATACATACATACATACATATATATATCAACTTTTTCATCTAACTGCATTATTTAATCAAAGTCTTTAATATTTAATTTAGTTTATGGTATTACATATAAAACTTTAATATTACAATATAAAAAAATCTTAAATTGTTATTAAATATAACATATAAATATATAATAAATAAAAATATTATTCGTTGGGCCTAGTTCGGGTAATTGCATAAAGATCAAACCCGACTCATAAAACGTTGAAAATTAACAAGCACGGGCTCGGACTAAAAAATATTAGAGTGAGCTCGGACCGAACTCATAAAACTCCGACCCGATGAACATGTCTATGTGTAACTCGGCAAACCATAAAATTTCCTTGAAATCTAATGTTGATGATTGTTTTTTAAGTAACTCATGACAGGGGTCAACCATCTTATTCCAATTAATTAAGCACGTGCTTTTTCAGCTATTGGGGTTGTTTTCAAATTTTGACTGGCCTGTTTACTCATATCTGGCCCATCACGATTTAAAATTTGAATTACACAAGTTATGCCTCGAATAACTACTAATATTTCTCAGTTTAAAATTTTTCATCAAAATCAATAAAACATTTAATGTATTATTAAAATGATTAATTTATCCACTAATGCAGAAATGACTTTTCTGAACGGTTGTTTTCGACTTTTCCGAACGGTTTTGAACTGTCCGAACAAGCCGCGATGCGATTGACCAGGCACTTTTGCGGACGGTTCTAAACCGCCCGGAATAAGGAGCATTGCGGACGGTTCTCTTAAAAGAACCATCCAGAATGTTGTAAACCGGAATAACATAAAGAGAAATACGGACGGTTCTTAATAAAGAACCGTCCCCAATGAGCAATACGGACGGTTCTTATTGAAGAACCGTCCCCATTACTCCTCAATTGGGTCAGTTCTTAATAACAACTGTCCCCATTACTCCTGTTAACTTTTTTTTTATTCTTTTTGTATTTTTATATTAATTCTTTAATTTTGGATTGAAGGGAACCCTACTTTGAAAGGGCAGTCCTTGGGAGGCTCAACGGGTATAACATTGGATTCCTCCATGTAATACTAAGGAAACATAGCCTTGTTCATTCACTAAAAGCAACAGAAAGCATAGCTTAAGCATGTCCAGCAGTCAAGGCAACACCAATGCATGGTAAAGAAAGACAGAAAAAAGTGAACAATCCTCTAAGAAATTAAAATGGAATAACATTCAAGGAAAAGTTTCATTATTGAAAGAAAATATTCTTTCAACATCAAATGAAATATCTGTAGAGGCAGGATTAATAATAAAAAAGGTATATTGATCTTCTAGCTCCTACAGAGTTAATACATTGGGCTACCAGCTCCTACTACTTGACAAAAATAGAGCGTTGCAGGAGCAAAGAGTTGAGAGAGGGAACTTACTAGAAAATTTAGCAATGGAGATTTATGACTTCAATGGTAGAGAGAATGAGAAACAAGTGAAGCTCATATACCTCGGCGGGAGAAAAGAAGCGGTCCCTGTTAGTATAAACTTGTAATTTCTCAAGAGGCTGCCCAGTAAGTTCAATGTACATCCTATCAACTTTCTGCAAGCAAGATTTCTGTCAGAATATAAAACCAATATGTATATTCTACGGAGCCGTATAGTTTTATGCACCCGTAAGAACTAAGAATTATCTATTCCATGGTACAATCATTCTTGAAGCCTTAAATTTGACGAGCAGGCTAAAATCAACTATAAAACCTATTAAATTAGCTATTTCAACAAGAATATCAGGCCCGCTAATTAATAAGCTCAAAAGAGATTGCAATTAGACTAAAGGAGAAAGAGAATGACATGGCGAGATTGAACTGCTTCGTTAACTTGGCGATTCACATCCTCAACATTGCCTTGGAAATAAAAATTTGTACATTAACCATTATTGTTCATTCATACATATATACACCATTTTCACACCAGGATAGCAGACATCCAAAGCATCAAATTTTAACATTGCAATGCAAACATAATGTTTTTCTGTCCCTTGAATAACAAATAAATGGAATGGTGGCTTGTAGTTCAAATTTCAAATAACCATA